>CAIGRP010037517.1:0-12588 GCA_903798385.1 Fraxinus cuspidata
AGATCATCAACACCAAGGGATTGATTATCATATTTAGGGCTTAGAACAATATATTGTACCATTCTGTTCAAAAATATAGCCACAAAGACCTAAAACCCTAAAGATCGAACAATCACAACTACTACAATGGAATCCAAGATCAAACAAACTGATCTCAAGACAAAGCCCTCAATTGAAGAATCACATAGACTCAAATCACTCAAATTTAACAACCAAAATCAGAAGTTTTGACCAACACAAAGTAATCAAAAAATAAAGAAATGGAAGAGATTACTCATAGAGAAAACCCCAGAAGCTTCACGAAGAACAAAATGAAAAAAGTCATAAAAGAAGGTTGTTTAAGCCCCTTAAATACATAAATCCATCATCGTAGATCTCAACTGATGATCGACGCGCAGAACAGCACACATGTCTAATAAATTGGTCGCGTTGTTGGGCCCCTTTTTAATGAGTTATCAGGCAATGGTCAAAACCAATCCAGCAATGGGCTAGACCCAATTTCATCATAACACAATGAATTGAATGCAACTAATATATTTGGCATCACAACCCATCAAATCTCTCCCTTGATGCCAATGATATAAATAAACCAAAAAACCCAGTTTCTCCATCATAAGCACCAATAAGTAACTGATAGTTCAAGAATAACTAACCAAGAGAGGATTGAATTGGTTTTCAAAACTTTTTCGAGTAATTAATCTAAATTCAAGCAAGTAGAGACTAAATAGATTAATTCAAATAGTAAACACAAATATAAAAGCGATAAGTAAAATGAATGGAGGATGCAAACGATATAGTTGTGGAGGTTCGATCCAATGTAATGATCTACGTCCTCCGTTATCAAGCTCTCCGGCACGAGCAGTGCCTTTTCACTATATTGATTGACTAATGGTGCAATACAACCCTTTATAACGCTTCTGGTGACTTACAAACAAGGAGCACCGATCCTTATACAATGTTTAGCATTACGGGACCTCAACACGACCCACACTATTGAGCTTACGGGACCTCAATATGACCCCCACGCTTTATCAAAGTGATTTTACAATGAAATTTCTCTCTTAATAAATAATACAAACAAATTAAGTATTAAGAGGGGCTAAAACTTCAATGAATAGTAATAAATGATAGCTCAATCAACCAAAGTTTCAATGATTTTACAATGACACTTTGATGTATAAGATGATTTTACAAGTTTAGTTCAATCAACCAAAGTTTCAATAAGAAGAAGAAGAAGAAGAGTTTATGCAATGTAAGTGTAAAAATTTTCTTCAAAAATATATATCTCTTTCAATGAATAATTTGTGATAAATTAAATACTAAGAGAGAAATGAGAAACTTTGATGAATATAATGATTTTTCAAATTTGATTAAATCAATAAAAGTTTTAAATTTGAAGAAGTGGAAATATTTATACAAAATAAGTGTAAAGATCTTCTTAAGAAAATATATTTATCTTTTAAAATTGATATAAGTAAATTAAGCACAAAAGAGAGATAAAGAATTTTGATGAGAGAAATGATTCAAGAAATTTGATTCAACAATCAAAGTTTTTGCTATGAAAAAATAAATGAAATGAATGTAAAAATGTAAGCTCAAAGAGGATTTTTCAAATATATTTCTCAAGAAAGCATTCTTATGATTGTTTATGAATATATAGTGAAGTGATATTTATAGCAGTCAAAACATCCAAAGTTTCTGCCCAATCGGACGTCCGCCACTGAACCAGACGACCAACTAGCTGTTGCGGTCAGAGCGATCAAAAAACTAATCGATGGCGAACCGGACGTCCTGTTGACTGTTGACTTTGACTTCTTCTTTTTTTTTTTAGAGATATGATCTAAGTTCAAATATCACTTTGAAAGATCAATCTTACTTCTGATAAAAAATACTTTAAGCAAGTAATATGAAAATAACTATTTGTGCACAAATTGATTTTTGAGCTATTATCATTCATTATTAAAGATCAAATTGTTATATATTTACATATGATCTCGAAAGCCTAGTATTTGATCTTATTTCGAAGTTTCTTTCATGTTTGATAAACTCTTGATCTTGATCTTTCTTGACATTTGGCTTTAATGTTGACTTCGATCTTGACCTTTTTATGAGCTACAGTCTTGATTTTGATCTTTTAAGCTCTCATCTCGAATGATTTGACTTGAATGGTTCTTTGACTATCGGAATAAACAACAACGGGATTATGCAATTCATTTAATTCATTCAACAAGCCTTTAAGCCACAAAGACTATTCAATAGCTTTAGTAGCAGCCACATATTTAGCTTCAGTAGTAGATTAGGCCACAATAGACTGCAGTTGAGACTTCCAACTTATGTAAGTATCACATAAAGTAAACATATATGCAGTTACAAAATTCCTATTATCCTTATTACTTGCACAATCAGAATCCACATATCCTCTTAACACAACTCCTTCTTTACAAAATTTAAAATGTAATTCTAAATTAGCAGGACCTTTTAAGTATTTTAAAAGCCATTTTAAAGTAGTCCAATATTTAGGTCTGGATTTACCATAAATCCACTCAAAATGCTAATAGTATATGCAATATCAGGTCTAGTACACACAATAGTATACATAATAGATCCAACAGCATTAGAATAAGGCACTTCTGGTATGTATTTGATATTAGATTAATCATGAGGACATTGATCTTTATTCAATTTAAAATGACCAGCAAGAGGGGACGTAACAGATTTGGAATCATGCATAGCAAACTTAGATAATACATGTTTTACATAGTCGGATTGTATTAAAAGAAGATATTACTGTGATCTATTTATTTTAATATCCAATTTTAGAATTCTTCTAGCATGACTTAAGTTTTTCATTTCAAATTCAACACTTAAAGCCTTTTAATGTCATTTATATAACTCATATTATATCTAATCAACAACATATCATCCACATACAAAAGGAAATAAACAATCACTGAATTATTATAATTTTTTTTAAATAAAGACAATGATTAAAAAGACTTCTTATAAAGTCAATAGATGACACAAAATTGTCAAATCTCTTATACCATTGCTTAGAAGATTGCTTTAAACTATACAACAATCTATTTAAAAGATAAACATGATTAAGTCTTTTAGAATCAATGAAACCTTGTAGCTGAATCATATAAATTGTTACATCAAAGTCACCGTGCAAGAAAGCAATTTTAACATCTCTTTGTTCAAGTTCTAAATCATATTGAACAACTAAAGCAAGTATGACTCTTATAGTAGTATATTTAACAACATGAGAGAAGATTTCATTGTAATCAATACCAGGTTTTTGGGTAAATCCCTTTGCAACTAACATGGCTTTAAACCTAAGAGGTTGTTTAGAAGTATTTCCCTCCTTAATGCTATAAATCTAAGTCTACTAAAGACTTATTCTCAAGTTTAGGAACAAGCTTCCAATTATTATTTTTCAATAGGGATTTCATTTATTTTTCCATAGCTCTCAGCCACTCATTTAACTGTTGACAACTTAGGGTCTTTCATAAGATTTAGGCTTTTTAAAAGCTAAATCTTGATATGACAAAATAGAAAATGATTGATAGTCACTCATCCTAACATGATCCCTTATCTCCCTCCTAATTCTATCATTGGCTAGTTGATAATCACTCAAAGGATTATCCAATTCACCTACAGAGTAATGTCCACTACCTTTAATAGGTTCTTGTGAACTTGAAATATCATCAATCTCTTCACCAACTTCATTCTCAACTTGTTCCTCATCAACAAGTTCAGAAGATTTATCTAACTTCAACTGCATTCTAGTTTCTTCATCTATTCCACTCCCAAGGACATCTCTTAAGACTTTCTTACTCAAACAAGGCATATCAGCTTCATTAAATATCACATTCCTAATGTTTATCATCTTACATCCCTTCTCTTCTCTAGCCCAAAATCTATATCCCTTCACTCCTTCAAGATTTTCCATGAAAATACATTCTGGGACCTAGGCTCCAATTTGCCTAAACTTTGGTGAGAATAGGGTTTAGGGCAGCACACCCAAAAGTTTTCAAGATAGTATAATCAGATAATTTCCCTGACCATCCTTCCTCAGGTATGTCTTCCCATCTAAAGCAATAGTATGAGTCATGTTCACAATTTATACAGTTGTCATGACAGTTTCACCCCAAAGGACTTTAGGAACTTCTGAACTAATCATCATGCATCTAACCTTATCTAAAATAGTCATATTCATTATCTCAGCAATAACATTTTGCTAAGGGGTATAAAGAACAGTTTTATGCCTGAGAATCCCATCATTTTTACAAAGTTGATCAAATTTAATATCACAAAATTTCAGACCATTGCCTATCCTCAGAATTTTGATCTTTTTATCAACTTGATTTTCAATTAAAGTTTTCCAAGTTTTAAACTTTTCAAAAGTAACTGATTTGTTTTTTTCAAAAGATAAATCCAAACCTTTCTTGAAAAATCATTAATCAATGATAGAAAATATCTATTTCCACCTTGAGTGGCAGTAGATGATGGGCCCTACAAATCAGAATGAGTATGTTTAAGGATGGATGCAATTTCATACTTTTCAGTATTAAAATGAAGCATGTATTACTTACCTAAGATGCAGTGCTCACACAAAGAAATTTTAGAAATAATACCATTACCAAATGTCTCATTCTTCTTCAAAATGTGTAGGCCTTATTCACTAACATGTGCTAGTTTGTTATGCCATTTCAGGGTGGCATCACTCTCAGCACTGGAGGAATCAGCAGTGTGACTCAAAACAAGGCTGGCTTTAGTGACGTATATACCATCTCTTTTGGTACCTTTGATAATAATTAAGAAACCCTTAATTACTTTCAAAAAATCATTTTCAATCCTGTCTTATAGACCTATGTCATCTAGATTACCCATTGAAATTAAATCCCTATTCAAATTAGGGACATACCTTACCCTTTCTAGAGTAAAGGTATTTCAAATTTCAAAGTCACACTACCAATTTCATTAATTCTATAGGCAGCATTGTTGCCCATAACCACTCTCCACCATCAAGATCCTTATAGTGTTCTAACCAAGGTCTTCTAGAAGTCATATGGATAGTGTACCCCAAATCCAGAATCCATTCACTACTTTGATCATTGTTTTGAAAACATCATCCTCACTTTAACCAAACAATAAAATACATACTTCCACAACATCTGCCAGAGTTTTGAAGATCAAGGAAGATGATTGGAGTTTCTGGTCGTTGGAGAATAAGGAGTTCTCGTTAATCTACAAGAGTTAGATGAATTCAGAAAGTCGAAGTGCTACAGGAGCAAGCAATCCAGTAGGGCTTTGGTGATTATAGTCAGGAGGTCAGAAAGTACTGGAGTTAGTCGAATCTGATAGTACTGTAAGTTGATTCGTTTATAGTCGATTGTTACTGGCTTGGGTCCGGAGTTTTTACCCTGTTACGGGTTTTCTCCATTATCAATTTTCTATTGTTACTTATTTTTCAGTAATTTATTGACTACAGTAATTCAACATAGAATAGTTGTACATGTGAATTCATCTGGATTAATTAATATATGTGACTTTTTGCAATTATTCATTGGTAAATTTAAATTCCGCATAAACACTAATCACCCCCCTCTCGGTCTTAATTGGGTCGAATCTTGTTATTTCATAAGGGCTCAACTATATTCTCCTCATCAATTTTCCTCTCTCTTTGTTCATTCTTTTTCTTATAATAGTCTTTTATAAAATGTCCAGTCTTTAACACCCATAACACTTCCTATTTTTACTTAAAGACTTTAATCTAAACCTCCATTTTCCATTTTTCTTAAAAGTGCTATTCCCTTGATTTTGACCATTTTCTAGCCTAAAGATAGACCTCCATCTAACAAATAAACTCTCAGATTCCTTCCGCGTCCTATCTGCCTTAAGTTCTAATTCTTTACTTCTTAAATAATTTATCACTATTTCAGGAGTTATGGTATCTTTGCCATACTTAATAGGAGATTTAACATCGCTATATATATCAGGTATGGCATTCAGAAGGATAATAACCTTATATTCTTCATAACTTTATCGCATGCATTAGTAATATATTGAACTAACTTATTAAAAATATCAAGATTATCATCTACGTCCTTTGACATGTCAATCTTATAGTTAAAGAATCTCTCTAGAAGGAAACGTTTATTAGGCATAGACTTAACCAAGTATTGTTCTTCTAATTTGTCCCATAAAGTTTTAGCATTATCAAGTTTTCTTACTTTTCTCAATACTTGATCAGACAAATGAAGAATAATAAAGGTATATGGAAGTTCATCAGATTCAATTCTTTCATCGGCAGTCATAGTAGTAGGAAAATCTCGAGTTATAGCCTTTGAATTTTTTTGTTGAACTAGGACTCCTTTCATTTTTTCCTACCAAATGGAAAAATCCAATTTTCCATTAAAAACTTCATGTTCAAATGTAGTAGTTGTCATTTGAAGTTTTTAATCAATACAAAAAAATGATTTGAGGTCAAAGTTTAACAAAAACAAAAAAAGATATTCCAGGGACAATTCAGAAAACACCAGAAATAAGAAGAAAAACACGAAGGTAGAAACAGGAGGTAAACACAATATTAAAGAACAAAATAATAAGAGAGATATGGTTAGAAATTTTCAACCAATAGCTTTGAGGAACGTCACAAGTACCCAGGGGTTCCGCAGAACAATCAACAAAAAGCCCAAGATTTGAGCCCTTTCACTAAGAACCAACAAGTAACTGTCAAAGGACCAATGTCTCCTCAAGAAATCACCAACATAAACCAAGATCCGTAAAAAATAGAATCTAGGGTTTCACCAAAAAATCAGATTTGAAAATATCTGGTTGTTAAATTGATTTTCCACACCCAGAACTACGATCAAAGACCCACAGAGCCACCCGAAAGGCTCTGATACCACTGATAATACCAAAACACAACAGAAGCAGTAACTCAAGAACACGAAGAATGCAATCAGATCATCAACATCAAGAGATTTATTATCATATTTAGGGTTCAGAACAATACATTGTACCCTTCTGTACAAAAGGAACATCCACAAAGACCTAAAATCCTAAAGACCAAACAATCATAGCTACTACAATGGAACCCAAGATCAAACAACTAATCTCAACACAATGCCCCAATTGAAGAATGACATAGACTCAAATCACTCAGATTTAACAACCAAAATCAGAAGTTTTGACCAGCACAAAGTAATCGAAAAAAAAAAAGAATGGAAGAGACGACTCAGAGAGAGAACGCCAAAAACTTCATGAAGAACAAAATGAAAAAAGTCACAAAAGGCAATTGTTTAAGCTCCTTAAATACGTAAATCCATCACCGTAGGTCTCGGCTGATGATCTACAGCCCAGAGCAGCACACGTGTCCATCAAATGGGTAGGGTAATTGGGCCTATTTCAAATGAGTTATAAGGTAATGGCCAGAACCAATTCAACAATGTACTAGGCCCAATTTCATCACAGCCCAGTGACAATGCAAGTAATATATTTGGCATCACAGCCCATCAACCCAATTTCTTAACCCATAGGCCCATCTTAGTGGGTGTGAATGGAATTGAGGGTGCTATACAAGTGCCTTGGCCTAATGGAATAATGTTGACTTCTACATTCTTTGTAATTTTTTCCAATGTTAAGTTCTGATTAAGAGAGTGTAATAATGAATGTTTGGCAAAGGTCAATTTATAATTTAAACAGGTACGCCTTTTATCTATACATTTTATAGAATCACAACTTACTACTCACTTTTTAATCAAACATTACATGAGATTCGTTGCTTCAATTATTATTTAAACACTCACATTCAACTACTAATATTGTTTTCCCAATTGATCTGCCCCATAAAACCCATAACGTTGATTCAAGCTTAATCTAATCTTTTCAAAATGTTCACATGGCAACCGACAGCTCATGAGTCATGTGACACATTAAATCAGGATCTCGCAATAGTATTTAAAAAAAATCTTAATCACAAAGATGCATGACAAACAGGCAAATCAACAATTGGGAAATTTGCATAGATGTCACTAATATGAAAATATACTAAAAACTTGTCACATTTTCAAAATCTTGCAAAAATGTCATTTTTTGAGTGCAAAAATGTCCAATTTACTCTTTTAATTACTTTTTTGAATGCATTTAACGCAAAATTAATGCCAAGATTTGATGGGTGACTTGTTGGAAAATCTATCCATAAAATCAAGTTATTACACAATGATAATAAATTCATAAACAAAAACAATTCATTATTTCCTAAAATTGCTGAAGTGAATTTTTTTTCTCAAAAACGTATGTTCATTTCTCCTACAACTATTGAAATATTAAAGTTGAAATCATAATGGTTTATCTTCCAATTTGAGGTTGGCATTTACAATATGTTGAATATTTTTATCTTAAAACTTAGTAGTGTTAACTCATGAATACTAAGAAAATATTACTTTGTAAACTATTATTCATTAAGTAGTTTTAATTAAATTTTAAAAATTATTTGAAAAAATATAGCTATTTCAAAGCATGAAAAAGTTGGAAGATTCCCTATTTAATAATCTTTGCATAAACTATTTGTCAAAAGTTGTTCATATAGTAGTTGAGCATTGATGAATATACTTATGCTTCATGAAGAAAGTTTTCCCATCATACACCTAAATGCAATCTCGACAGTTATGAACTATCAAGATAGGCGTCTAAATCTCAATCTCGGCATTTTGCCTGGATAGACATTTTAATTGTGTGTCTAACCAATTTGAAATTGTTCGATAGAAGTTATTAAAATGTGCATCGTGCATGCATTTAAATGTTAATAGATTAAATTTATGCATCATGCTTGTCATTTTATTTGCTTAATTTAGTTATGAGTGAATATTTGAGATTCGTCATATCACATGTGGGACAATTTGTGCACGTAGATGATGAATAGAAGTGACGAGGGAATACAACCACTTCAATTGTAGCTTCAAATAATATTACTCTTGCAGGATTTGTTGTACGATTGATGGAGAATATTCATATATTGCAATAATATTAAAATTCAAAGTCCTCGGTATGAATGTTCTTTCGGTCAAAAAATGCAAAGATGAATACTTGAATTGGTACGTATTCATTCACAAAAAAAGATTTAAATAAAATAAAATAATTGCTCTTTGTGTTACCCTCATTAAAATCGAGAATCCAAGTGGTTCGATATTTCACACGGTAAGGAATATTGATTTACAGGAGCCTTCATTTGTCGCATAGGAATGGTATGAAAACTTACAAGATCACAAATTTGAAGACATGCAAACTTTTGTAAACTGGATTGATTAGAAAACTGTAATCGACAATGTTATATGTTGATGAGAACTTGGAAACTTCATTACATGGTCCGAAAACTGATAATGTTAGCAAAGGTAAAGAGAAAAGTTCATCATATTCCGTGAACTTGGACAAAGTAGAAGGGTTTAGAACTGTGGATACCTTCAATATTGTTTCAAGTTAAATCTAAGGCTTAATAGCACAAAACGTCCCTACGTTTGACACTTCTTGCGAAAAATGTCCTTACGTTTCATTTTTTTGCATTTTCGTCCTTATTCCAACTTTTCATTGCGGAAAACATCATTTTTCATCAATTTTAACGTAAAATGACTAATATACCCTTCTATTTAATTAAAACAAAAAAAAGAGAAGAAATAAAGAACAAATTGTAATTTTACTCTTAAACTTTTTTAAAAAGTGCAAATGAGGCCAAATAAATTATTAAAATATTAAAAATAACCAAAAATAAAAATAGAAAATGTTTCTCTCTCCGCTTCTTCTCCTCCCCTCACTCAGCCTCATCCACAACCACCACAAAGAAATCTTTCATCTTCTTTTCCTCCCCTGTTTCTCTCTCCTCTTCTTCTCCTCCCCTCACACAGCCTCATCCACCACCACCACAAAGAAATCTTTCATCTTCTTTTCCTCCCCCTCCCAGCCAAATGAGTAAACGTCTTATTTTTCCAGCAAGATTAGGATCTATAATTTGTTTTAAGTATCCCTTCTTCAGTTCTTCTGCCACTACATTGCCCATTCGGCCAAATTGACCATTTCTCTTGGGAGAGATGGATCTATCACAGGCCTAGCACAAAGAACTTCAAAACAACACCAAATGAGTAAACGTCTGATTTTTTTGTCAGCTGTTGCCTTTTGAAATACTCTGATCTAGGTACCCAAAACTCCCTTTAACAGCAATGCTAACATGTCAATCTCCGGTCCTGTCTTGGAAAGTCCAAAATCAGAAACTTTAGCCATAAGATTCTCATCAAGCAATTTGTTTGCAGACTTCACATCACGGTGAATAACTGCTTTAGCATTGCCAGTGTGAAGGTAGTGCAGTCCTCTTGCTGCTCCAATGCATATCTCAAGCCTTTCCTTTCAACTCAAAATTGGATTGTTGAATAGATGGTTGAGTATTTGGCAGAGGGAAGGGGAGGAGAAAAATATGAGAGATTTCTTTGTGGTGGTGGTGGTGGTGGTGGAGGCTGAGATAGGGGGAGGAGAAGAAGATGAGAGAAATTTTTTTTTTTTTTGTTATTTTTAATAATTTAATAATTTATTTGGACTCATTTGCACTTTTTAAAAACATTTAGGAGTAAAATTGCAATTTGTTCTTATTTTTCTTCTCTTTTTTTGTTTTAATAAAATAGAAGGATATATTAGTCATTTTACGTTAAAATGATGAAAAATGATATTTTCCGCAATGAAACGTTAAAATAAGGACGAAAATGCAAAAAAAAGGAAACATAAGGACGTTTTCCGCAAGAAGTGTCAAATGGACGTTTCGTGCTATTAAGCCTTTTAAAATGAGTCATACTTAATCTCTTAATTATGAAATTTTCTCTTTTTTACGGGGTTCTACTTGGCCATTTTGCATTGGTTCTTGGCCAAAAAAAAAAAAAANGCAAAAAAAAAAAAATGAAACGTAATGACGTTTTCCGTAAGAAGTGTCAAACGTAAGGATGTTTTGTGTTATTAAACCTTAAATATAATTTGACAAGAAAGAGTTGCACATGAAACTCTGCGTCGTTACTCTGATAAACAAATTCCAGTTTATGGTGAAAATGTCAAGTTTGAAAAGTTTAATGGTTGTATGTGCAGACAGTAATTGAAAAAATATCCAGATTATCTACAATAAATAATATATCCATATTGTCTGTTATACCCATAAAATATTTCTCATTGGGCTTGGACATCAGCCCATTACCCATTCAGTCCATTTGTTTCTTCATATATATGTGTGATCCATTTCAATTAATGTACGTTCTCTAACCCCATGATCTTCCCTTCTTCTGTCTCTTGCACTCATTCTTTCTTTTGTCCAACCGTTGACTTGACCGTCGGATTGCAAACGATCGCTGAACTTTTTTCTTAACCGGCGGCATTTGCCTCCTAACATGATGTTCAGTGTGCAAGTGATGAACACGTGGAGGGGGGACGCGGCGGAGATTCTGTTAACATATTTTTTGGGGCCAACAGATTGACACCGTCAGTGAGAAACGATATATTAATCATGTTATACCACAATCAAAAGGTGACCGAAAAATATAGTTTTTCCGAGCAGTTTTCTACTGGAAGTTGGCAAAGACAGCAACCAAGAAATAAAAGAAAATTGCTTCTGGAATTTGAAAATTTCTTCAAAAGCGACAACTACAGTCTAGAGAAGGTAGATTATTTCAATAAGCATAATTTGTCAAAGAAAGAGGCTATGTTTTGCTCCATGTTCTCGGCCATATTCGGAAGTAACCAACACCAAATGAAATAGAAACCTATCTACAAGGAGAAATGAAAATCAATGGGGAGTAAATTCCTAAATAAAAGGTATACTACTTAGAGGAAAATCAATGGGCTCGAATTTTCTATTTTCAAAAGCAGCATTGAAGCCAACTACTGTCCTCCGACGCAGCACTCACACACAATTTCTTGCAGCCATTTTCTTCTTTGCATCTCATACTAACTTAGATTCATCAGAAAAACGATGCCAGAATTTAGCCGAAGCACCGCTATGGGATGCTACAAAAGAATTATTTTCGATTAAGGATTCTACATCTGGGCTAAATCTTGTCTCTGTTAGACACCATTGAAGCAACCATTGCATCTCATGAAAAACTCCGGTGACCGGCAATTTGCACAGTGGACAACGATGTATAGTTCTATTTTTTGTCCAACATTAAATGTTGATGGAGACAACTTGAAGGTGGCGTGCCTTTTACTCTAAAATGGGTCGGGATGGCAAAAAAGCTCGTGGGCTCGAGCAGCTCGGGCTCAGCTCGGAAAAAGCTCGAGCCGGGCTCGGTCCCACCAAGCCGAGGCTCGGGCCAAGTCCCATTTTTGGACATTGGCTCGAGCCGGGCCCGGCTTGGGCTCGTCACCGGTCCGTGACTAAATAATATATATATATAAATTAATTTTTTTAAAATTTAAATGTATTTTTTTATATATTAATATTTAGTTATTATTTATAACAGGTATAAATTGCACAAATTTTAAATACATTATAAAAAATTATAAATTTATACCGAATTAAAAAAATAAAACTACAAGCCAACTCGGCTCGGGCCCGGC
>CAIGRP010037526.1:0-13792 GCA_903798385.1 Fraxinus cuspidata
TCATCAACAAATTATCCTTTGGAAGGCTATTCATTGAACATATACAAAATAATTAGAGATTTGGTAACAAAAAATCTATCAATGTAACTAATCTAATTCTTTTTCATTAGCTTAAATATTATTATTTTAATTTCATTTATTTCAAACTAAATGAAATTATGTTCTACAGCGCATATTCGGATGATGGATACAGAAGAGACTTAATAAAAGCTCTAATGGACACAACACAAAATATCACTACTGCAGTTAGTAAAATTCATTCATCATAATACATTTTATATATTTAATTTACATATATTTATTCTATTAGAGTATGTTTGATAACCCTTATTTTCAATGGAATTTCCATTTTCCATGATTTTTGGTTGTTTGATAGAAAAATTTGCCATGGAAAACAATTTCCACCCACCCCCACACATGCACCAATTCCACCAAATTAAAGAAATCATTTTCCCAGCATTTAGGTGGGAAAATGGTTTCTAGGTTTGCTGATTTTTTTTCTTTATTTTATTATTATTTTTAACAAATTTTATAACCAATTGTAAAAAAAATTATTTAAATAGACAATTTTCATGTAAAATAAAGTCAAACGAACACTAAACTTTGATGAAAAAATGATTTTCTTGGAAATATTTTTTTTTTGTTTTTTCTTTTTAACTTTTTGGTAATGGAAACAAATTTTATAACCAATTGTGAAAAAAATTATCACTTTAATGGACAATTTTCATGTAAAACAAAGTCAAACGAACACAAAAAGATTCAAAATTTTATAATTTTTCGGGTGTAAAATCATACCAATCAAACATGCTTAATTAATAATTCTCTGAAAAACAAGTTCTAGGCAATTATTTTATCTGTAATTCATTTTCTTTCCACTTATTTTCCACCATTGTAATCAAACGGACCCTTAGAGTCTTGAATTGGAGTTACAATTGTTGTTGCGGCTCATCAACGACGATTCCACACCCGTTTCTAAAGATTATGCAATTCTAAACTTCAAATATAAGAATGAGTGTATTAATCAAATGATGGTGCAAGTACAAATCCAGGGAGGCAGTACCATTAGAAATTCAGAGAATCTAGTCACTTTACAAGAGTACGTAAATGGCAATTTGCCAGTAGCTGGTCATCCGTGGATAAGATGCAAGTATCTATTGATTCCATGTTCATTCCCGGCAACACTTGGTATCCCTTTTTTGTAAATATCCCTGAATGGAAATTCCAAATTTACGACTGTAAGCAACAACGTTTATACGCGAGAACAAATCAGGGGACATTCGAATGCAGTCAAAGATTTAACTCAAGGATTACTAATGACTCCAGAATTTTCTACCTACAGACACTATATAAAGAAAAATGCAAACAAATCAATGGAAGTAGACATTATACCATATCTACCTTGTGCAAATAATGGGTAAGTATTTTAATTATTTATTGTTTACTATGTTATTTCGTTCTCTACTTAATTTAATTGTATATTTATGATGCTAATTTAATTTAACGTAAAACTATTTCTTGCGTAGGCCAAACTGTGGAGTTTTTTTTGCTTAAATACATAGAATACTTCATTCTAGGATATCCAATAGAGTCAGTTTCAGTAGAGAAAATGACTTTATATAAACGGAATATTGCAGTTGATATTTGTTTTAATGAATACTTTCTACGTCCTCATTGATCCTGATGTTACTGGATAATCATATTCATGCAAAAAAAGAACGTTGACATTGAATTCATACTTAACAACAAAATTGAAAGAAATCTTATACTTACAAACACAAAGGTACATATAAATCTATTATCCTTTATACTTACGCACATGTTAAATATTCACCTTTAAAACTACATTTGCAATTATAAATTTTTATTCATTATACCATTTAACAATTATCTTAATAAATTGATATTTGTAACTTCACTCTTCAAATTTCTTTAGTAGTCACTTCCTCAACTAAAAATGTTTCACATTTATTTTATTTTTACGGCTATATGTTTTTTCCATTTCTTGAAGACAATGTACAAGAAGAATCCCTCTCAGCGGCTTACACAACAAGAAAATGAAGAATAGTTTGAGCGCAAGATCATAGACCTCAAAACCAATGTCACTTCCCTAAAAGTTTATTTTTAACTTTTTCTTTTCCTTTCCCTCAAATAGCTGTCCAAAATAATCAATTATTGAGTTTCATAAATAGGGTCCTAAACCTTTCTTATAAGATATGTTCAAAAAAACTGAACTCAAAATAATTATCGAAACAAAATATTTTTGTTAGTAAATGTCAATTTTTTTATTGATTACTGATTTTATTTTGTTAGTGGAAATAGCTTTTGATTAATTTTATTTTACTAAATTATTTCATAAATGGGTTGTTTTAATTAAAAAATTGATAGGGGCAAAGCCTAAGCATTTAGTGTTTTCAAGGGCTTTTGGAATTAAATTTTGTGTCTTCCCCATTTATGATATGCTAACGTTTCATTGACATTAAAAACTATTTTTAATGAGGTTGGATTGAGCTTCTAATTTATCTTTCTTTTAATACATTGCTCATTAATTTCTCAGTTTTTTCTCAAGCAGAAATGGAACGGAAGCTTATTGAGTTTATTTCCACTGTAACTCCGTTGCGCAATAGCTCATTTAACTCTTTGGTAAACTACTTCTCTGAAAATAATGCTTACTTTATAAGATCAATGAGAACAGTTTAGTGTGTCCGTAGTATAAATAGATGTATTTTGTAGCACATAGAAAAGAATAAAGTGTAAGAAATACTGATTTTAGTTGTGTAATATCAAGTGTCGTCCAAATGAACTGCTATTTATATAAAAACAATGAATTAATTAACAAAGTTAATCCAAAAAAGAGGCGCAAAATATATCTTAATATATAGGGACAGAGATGCATTAATGCAATAATATTTATAGAATACAAAAGTAATTTTCCTCGTACTACTCTAGTGCTAATAATTATTTTTTGTTTCCGGTAATTAGAATGCAAAATACACATCCAAAAACGTGATTTCTATATTTTTCTTTGTACACTTGAAATATTCCATTGCTCTCAAAGCTCACATACTCTGCATATCATGAAGAGAGAGCTATGCTTGAAAGTCGTTTTAATAAGGAAGTGATGATGATGTCCAGAGTAAAGCATGAGAACCTTATTAAGGTGAGAAAGATGGATACAATTATGATTTTTTTTTTTTTAGTGAACCATGCTACTAAGATTTATTTTGCTCAAGTCAGTATTGGAATAGATGCTTTAAATTTGTCTATTTCTTAATTTCCAATATTGCATTAAAATAAGCATAGTTTTGACTATTTATAATTCCAAGCTATTGTCAAAAGCATCATCTCTATTAATTAGCATAAAGTGGTAATGCCCAAGGCGGTGGTAGAGCCGGAGGAAGTTGACGATATAAAGGTCACTATCTTCTTCAAAACTCAGACTCATATCGCAGAAGGCTTTGCCAAGGTAAAAACTTCATTATGATAGTTTTACAAATTATTCTCCTCTCCTCCTCTTCTTTTTTTTTCTTTCCACAAGAACTTGCTCAAGAAGGTAAACATAGATATGACAAGTCTATATTTAAAGTAATTGATTTTGTGATTTTTTGGACCATTTTGTTGTTTCTTTTGTTGTTATTATTATGATGTTTCTATTCTACCATTTAAAGCTTTGATCATAATGTTGTGATCACTTGGTTGAATCTTTTTATTTTTTGATAGGATGATTATGTAATAAATGATGACGAGTAAAAAAAATTTAAAAGAAAGAAAGTTAAGCATTCTTCTTATTAACTACGTACGTTTCATGAAGCATTGTTCTTAATTGCTAAAAAAGCAACTTTAACATTTATGGGTAAAAAAAATTATATGTGTAGTTATCTCTTTATTATGGCCTTCGGGAATTTGACACTATTAACTGCTAACTTATCGAATTAATATTGTACTTATTTCATGTGCATAAACATCAAGATGGTATTGAAGCTCCTAGCATACGGTAAACAAAACTGGAAGTTTGAGGATTTTTGTTTTTTAATGTATTCATTCACCAAAAGAAGTGGGTGCTCTTGATGTATATTTTTTTGTATCCTGGGACATTAAACCATAGGGCTTAATGATCTTTAACATATGGATACAAAATATCTCCTTACAAAAAATTTCTCATACTAATCCTAAATTTCTCTCTCAGTAGTAGGAATGATGCAAATAGGAAACCCCAACAAATTCAATTAAGAACTACAACCACGAGCTTCATCAGAAACCGACATGGACAGTGGTTGTTGTGTGTGCTATGATAATATAATCTAGTTTGCCTTGTGATGGTACGGCTGAGGGCGGAGAGTCAAGTCATGTTCTGTGATCATTGTAGTGGGGAGGCTTTGATCAAGAGACAGAAGATCACAGGTGTGATAGAGGAAAATAAGGTATTATTGTGGAAAGATGTTCATTTCGGCTTGCGATTCATTTTTCTTTATTTTCCACATAATTTATTTGCAGATTAATGTGCTCATCTTCAATTTTATCTTGTTCTTCTGTATTATTTATCCATCTCCTTTGGATGACAAGAAAATATCTATATATGTCGTGCTTCCAAAGTTTATTATATTGGTGTCTACGTATAATTAAATGTAACTTTTTATCGAGTTATTAACCGAGATCTTTTGTCTTTATGGATTTCCTATTACATTTATGTTTATTGGTTGCTATGTCTTTTTGACTTTATGTTATGTGCTTTGTGAAGTCATCAATTAAAGCCAATCATAAGTACTTTGCGCAACATTTGTGTAGGATCCCTTCACTTATCGAAATATTGTAATTGAGATTTACCTTTTAGACATAGTGTTATATTCCCCACCTATATTTACCCTCTGTTTCGCTTGGTTTTCTTTCAATACACCCGTGTTGTATGTAATGGGAAGCAAAAAACTGAAAATAAATGAGGTCTCTGTAACATTTTCATCATAGTGCTTTGAAATATGTGTACTGACCAAGTGTTCATACAACAAATAACCTCTTAATTATACTTTATCGATGTGGATCACTATATACAGAGTGTCCGTAAGTTAAAAGTTTGATAGTGAATGTGAAGGTTCATTGATTAGGAGTAGGACATAGTGCCCACTTTGTTCTTATTTTTAACATCATCTTGGATAATGCTTGATATACTCTTTTATTCCATGGTTATTGCTGTTTCAAATTATAAAACATGAGAGGGAAATCTCCAACTTCTATACAGAGAACGTCTTCTCATCCTTAGCATAAAATATTCTTTCGTTCATGGACACTTGCATTTTTTTTTTTTTTATCAATTCTTGCTTTATTATATTTACCCCTTGAAACGACCTTTTATTATTTCCTCCAAATTGTAGCAAAATAAGTTCCAAGTAGGTGCTACTCATCAATTATATATATATATATGTTCAAATCATCACTTTTACCGTTTACTATTAATGATTCCTTATACATAAATTTGTCTTTGTTGAGTAGTCGAAGAGAAAAAACCTAAATTTACTCAAGGGCATGATGGACGAAGAACCATAGTTTTAGAGGTTTTCAAGAACTCTCTCGCAACCTGGCATGCATAGAAATTTCAATGTTTTTCTATTCTCCAGATATTCTTTGTTGCCTCCTCAAACTCAACAAAATCATGTTTGATACATTTTTGTTACAAGTATAATACTTACCTTTCTTTACAATATTTTGCAAACTATTATTAATGAATTTTTACTTTGCTGTTTTATGTTATAATATTACACTTATAATATGTAATTCTTTGATACTCAGTTAGGTTTTTAATTGGCAGGTGTGCCAATTGGTTTGAAAGCTGAGTTTGTATTCAATACTAAAAGTAGATACACTTGAATTGTACAAAAATCGAGGAAAATCAGACCATTTGACTAGCCGATAATCAGTTGCAACTTCAAATCTAGTGACCCTCGCAAGATTATGCTCACACTAGATAACCAAACTTCAAAGAAGAAGAAGCTTATCTACATCTCCCATTTGTTTCTCTTTTCTTTATTTAAAGTTTGTGTTTAATTGTATTAAATAAATACATTTTGTTAAATAAAGTTCATTTTGCTAACTTCATTAAATATATATGCAACGCTAACATAACCTTAAAAATAACAAAACTTGTGCATTGCACGGGCCAAAACTAGTAATTGAGAAAAGCCTCAAAATTTTAAGCTTTCATTCTTTTTTAACTTTTTTCTCATTTCACTAATTAATTTAGAAAAGAAAAAAAATGCTAAAAATTTTCATTGTCAAGTGTACCAAGACTCTTCCCCTTCTTTATTTTTGTTCTTTTCTTTTTATTATTCTTGAAATCATAATAAACTCAAAATGTAACAATAAAAGTTATATTCATAGGTGGTTTATTAAATTTGGGTGCAGTTATATTATTGTTTATTACTAGATTAAAGGTCAACAAAGAATCAACTAAAACAAACTATTGATGTATAAAGCTTGCAGCGAGATATATAAATGCAAAATACCGTTGGGCACATAATTATTATTAATATCTAAGAGTATAGGAAGACATACACTTCAAATATCTAAAAATTATTCTAAAATCATTCAACTTAGTACTCCGCAAGTCATGTTTTTCATCTCGCTTTCATTAAATAAAGTTACTAGGAGTCTAGTTGGGCTCGTAGCATGCATTTGTCACTTTATACAAATATTATTGTGAAAGAGCAAATCGATGCACGAGGTATTAGAGACTCTTTGATCACCAATTTTGCCATTTTCAATTATCTCTCTCCCAAAACTCTCTACTATGTTGGTACTAAAACACAAAGAATAGTATACTGAGGCATCTCATTTCCAGCAACAGTTCAGCTCCATTCATAGTGGCATGGATTAGACAAGAAAAAAGCAAAATATTGTCGGCCAAAAAGATACAACTCTGAATATGTAGGGCTATCTTAAGATTTTTATTTTGGTCGCTGAGGGACCCCTTAAGTTATTCAAGCAAGGATAAGGCCAATGCAAGAACAATTCTATAGACTAGTGGGGAGTATAAATTAAGAAGTCTTGTCAAGTAAAAGAATATTGTGGCCTCTCATGGGAAAAACCAGAGGCTACACAAATGCAAATTAGAAAAGTAAATCTTTCTTTTTATTGCAAACTTATCACGTCAATTGATCAATGAAAACAAGAAACCTCACGTTATTTGGGTCATCCACGTTTGGACGAGGTTGATGTTTATCCATCTCTGTGTCGAAATTGAATTTGCTAAATATTTTATTCTTCGCCCTGAAAAACAATGTTGAGTTGTGTGCAAATGTATTTTATCGTATTTAAGACCGTTTGTCATTACTTTTGAAAAATCAAAAGAAACTTTTGGACCCATTGATTAATTTTATGAAAGTCTTTCCTTTAGCTAAAAAAGTTTTTAAAGAAAGTTGTTCCAATATAATTTCCTCTAAAAGTACTTGTGGAATATAAAGTGTTTTTAAAAATTATTTTTCAAATAAAAATTAAATCAACTTCTTTTAAACTTTTCTACAAGAAGCAAAAACAAAATAAAAGGTATGCCAAACGGACTCTTATCATGATCTTACTTGACGGTATTTAGAAAATGAATAGATCTAGTACGCATAATCGGTTTAGAAATCACCAAGTGAAATTTTCACTTTTATAACAATTATGTAATCTGAATTTTATAGTAGTATTACATGTCTAAAACAAACGTATAGATGAGAATTTCGTTTAGAAGAAATGTTGAGGAGTTTAGCCCCATTTTTTAATAATACATTTTTCTCGAAACTCATTTTCAACAACAAATTCTCTTAATAAAATAATTTTAAACGTAAATCTAAAACATTTTCTTACTTTTGAACCACACATTCTAAAAAAAAAATCACTATTTCAAAATCTATTTTTACCAAATAATGGAGCTCAAACATGGGTTTGTGTGTGTAGTTAACTATTCAAGACGTCAAATTCATATATTTGTAGGTTTCTTCGACTATAACTCTAGCTATCTTATGGATTCTGTCTTGATTGAATTTTTCGATACATATGAAAATGTTGTCTACGTCCATTAGGAGGAAGGAAGGAAATAACTAGGACGAATTGAGGGAAGTTTATCCAACATTAATTTGCTAATGAAAAATGATTTGTCTGTTATCCTAAAATTTTCAATGTTTAAATCACAATCTAATTACCATCTATACCCTTACTTAATTGGGGGTCTAGAATATAAATCTAAACAACGGTCTTGTTTGTTAAAACGTAAAAAGATGACACCCATTTCAAAATTTAGCCCCGTTTGACAATCTTATAAAAAAAAAAAAAGAGTTTTGAATAGTGATTTTAGGAGAATATGTGATAAAAAAAGTAATGAAAAACTTTGGATTTATGTGAACTATGTGATTCTATGATTAAAAATGAATATGTAAAAAAAAAAAAAAGAGTGAAAAATATGATCCTTAAAATGACAAAATAAGAGTTCAAAACAATTGTTGTTGAACTCGGAGGTTTTTTCAATTTTAAAAGACTTTTCGATTCATCTTGTGTTTTCTTACTTTTTATTATGTGGAATATTCATAATAATTCAGAAGTCATTAAAGATGTCAAAACTCATGGTATTCGCACATAGGCTCACTTACAAAGTTATACATCGCCTCACTTAAATATGTGTTCAAAACGTAGTAAGACTATACTCTAACATTTGACATTTTGAGCCATCATTAAAATAAATATTACTTATTATTTTTATCTTTTAAAAGTTTATTGCATTTATATTTGAGCTTGCGATTAATAAGTGCCTTGTTGAAATATGTGTCAAAAACATTAGAATGTTTAATATTTTGATTTGCCATTAAATATATATTATTTATTTATTGCATCTATATTTGACTCTCTTTGCGATAGTGTTCATGAGTTGGGTGCTTGCACGTAGAAGCACAATGGATATTACTCATATCTTAATTGAGAATTGATTTGTCCTATATCGGTGAATAAATGTTGGTACTTTGTTCTAATAAGGTTGTATAGTTAACTACTCTACCACTTGAAATACGCAAGTTGTCTTGATCGTGAATTGGGGACATCAAGAATAATGTCACTAGTACACTTTGAAGTGTATTAGACATTATCAATGTGTAGTTTAAATTCTATAGCACGACCTTACAACGTGATAGTAGTTGATATTCATAAACTCATGGTCTTTGATGTACAAATGATTGAGATCAATAGATATTGTCAAATACCTCTATATGTTGGTAACTTGGAGAAAACAAAATAGTGATCACACATTTGCGTTTGAAAACAGACACCCAATCCGATATGCAAATGACTGCATTTTTACATATTCTTCCAAGATGTTTAAATCTGAATTCATTATCTAACAACGATTAAATCAATTATGTTTGTTAGGTTTTTAATGTAATTGATAAATCTGTGAACAAAAAAGACTAGATTTAATATAATGTAAAAGTCAAAGAGTAAGTTGTAAATAATGTTAATTGAGTTGTATTAGGTTTAGAGTTCGAGAATGGAAAGAAGGAAAAAAAACGGCGACGCAATTTCACTAGACTATCGCCCCGACTTTGCTCGAACCTCAAAAATAGAAACATTATCGCCCGCTTGTCGCCTTGCCAGATGTCGCTTGCCGTCGCCTAGCATTTTCCTGAAAAATTTTAATTTGCACTTTTAAGACTTTTTGTCCGGCTCATTCAATCCAAAACCTAAACTATAAATATCAGCAAGCCTTTGAATGGTTTTTCGAAGGTTGATCATTGAGAAAATATATACTGCTCCATATCCTCTTCATCAAATAAGTTTTCAACCATCATATTTTGATTTATTCTTGACGGTGAAAATATCAAATCCATAATTCAAATACCAAACTACTACTTCCTACACACCTATTTGAAGATCAAGGGAAAGTGACTGAAGTTCCAATTGTTGGAGAATGCGAAATTCTTTGTTGATCCACAAGAGATAGATGAATTTATAAAGTCAGGAGTTGGTACAGGAGGCAATCCAGGAGGGTTTTGAAAAACTGCAACTAAGAGTTAGTGCAAGAGCACGCAATTTTTGAGGACTGTGAGAATTGCAGTCAGAAAGTCATAAAGTACTAGTGGTAATCGAGTCTAGCGGACTGAAAGTTCATAATACGTTTATAGTGGATTGTTAACTGGCAAAGTGCCCATAGTTTTTACCCAGTTGGGGTTTATCCGTGATAATTCTGGTTGTTCATTTATTGTTATCATATAATTGTGGCAATTCAATTTAGGAAAATTGATTTGATTGATTAATCATTTAAAGATAATTAATAGTAACTTATTGCTAGTTAATTTTTAATTTCGTATAATCACTTATTCACCTCCCTTCTAAGTGTAATTTGGGTCGAATATCATAATTTCAATGTTATTTGATCACGAAGAAACTAGTAATGGAGAAAATGTGATTTTAGTTCGAAAAATAATTAAGAAGGGAAAACTATCAATTTTAGCCCATATCTAATTATGTGAAGTTAGGCGAAGCGGATGCAAGACTTTAAGATGACAAGTAAATATAGTCATGTTTGCACCATATTAAAATTTTCATTCTTATTTTTTACTCATTTTCAACTATATATTTTTCAATAAAATAATATTTTTCATTGTATCAATAACTTTTCCTTCTTTTTCAATCATATATTCTCCATCAATCTACTATTTTAAAATACATTCTTCCGAAGAAATAATGTAGCTCAAACACACCATAATGTAATTTGTAGTGAATCGAATAGTGTAAATAAATTGTAAATCATCATGATATAAGTGTAGCAAAATTGATGCTTTGGGAGTGGGACTTTAGCATGAATCACTTGGAAAGTTCAAAAATTTTCATGTCTTATCTGTCCTTTGGTCATGTATTAACAGCTTTTGACAACGAGTCAATGATAGCATTTTTCTTCATATTCTAATGACAAGCGAATGACAACACAAAATCATTAGCGGTGTTTAACTGACTTAGCCTTTG
Source organism: Fraxinus cuspidata (assembly GCA_903798385.1). Lineage (NCBI taxonomy): Eukaryota > Viridiplantae > Streptophyta > Magnoliopsida > Lamiales > Oleaceae > Fraxinus > Fraxinus cuspidata. Next base: position 10,975 of record CAIGRP010037526.1, read on the forward strand.
GAGGAGGATGATTTGCTACTATCACCTACACAGAGTATGTTTTGGTCGAAGTGTTCCGTGTTCGTAAATATTTTGGTCATAAAATATTAAATAATTTTTTATTTAAATGTATACTATCAACTTCTCCGTTACTTTTCAACAATATTTAGTAACGCGTTGCCAAACATCATGCATCTGATAAGAGGATTGAAACATAAACAAATATAATAATTTGGAAAGTGTATATAAATGTTTTAAATGATAAATAATTAAATTGTGAATAAGTTGATAGTATTTACAAATCTCTCGAAACATTTGAATAGAAGTTAACTCATATATTTATAAATAATTTTAGACGTGAACCAAATATAGGAAAATTGAAGTAATTAGAATCATATCGTTTTTCAAATGCGATGCATCAAATAAATATAGTAACCAATTCTTTCACTCCACAGTGTGAAGATGTGATACCACTAAAAGCAAAAATGCACGGATGACATTACACTTTATAGGGGTATTTTTCACATGGAAGAGTTGAGCAAAGGTAAAATGATTTGAATTCAAGCTTTATCGTTTGTAATTTATGAAAATTTATGCCCACGTTTTGTTGAAAAATAACTTTGATCTACACCTAAATGAATTATTGAATACAATTTAAATAATTGAAATTATCATTTTTTAAAAATGAAACTTTTTAAATGAAGCATTTTTACGAATTGGCTTCTGCTAAAACCCTAAAGATCCCATCACGCAATTAGGTGCGAACAAATGAACAGGAAGATCAGAGTGGGGATAATGGGCCATAAAAATTATTAAAAATTGTAATGTATGTAATTATTAGGGCATATGAAAACTTTATTACTTTAATGGAAGACCAGAAGTGGAAAACAGAGAAATCCATATGATTAAAATACCAGATGAATTTACTACTATGTTAATTAACTTAGACTCATGATTGGAACCCCATTATAATATCAACATCATACCCAGTAAACAAAATTTCAAGTTAATAAAGTGAAGATTAATCCAACTTAAACTCCAAAAAGTTAACTATTGGTTTGCCATGATATTGACATGTGGGAGTAATAAAGATTAAGCACCTATTTGACAATCATTTTTTTGGGAAAAATAATGTTTTGAATAATAATTTTTAAGAGGATATGTGGCTAAAAATAAAAAAAAAATTAATTTACGTGAAAAAAATACTTTACTATATGCATGTGATTGAAAATGAATACGTAAGGAAAAGAATTTTCAAATAATATGGCTAAATATTCACTGTTACAATTCATGTCCGAGCAAGTAGGCTATAGTTTTTTAACATCTATTATTTGTTTCTGCTTTTCATACAGCCAGAGAGAGGCCACTGGTGACATGACTTAAAGTAAAAATACAGAAAAGAAAAGATTGCTTGGAAGAACCCTAGTTTCCCTATATTCAATAATCTGACTGTATATGAACGTACATAATTCTACATATCTATATATATATACCCTATGCATTTATTTCTATTAGCTGTAAAATTGGAGCTAATAAGTAGAGGTGACATCTATCTAACTTTTCTTGAAAAACAGTCTTTTATTCCTACGCTGTTGAGATGGACGGATTCGCGTACGTATTCTCTGATGAGACTGAACCCTAATGCTAGGTTTAAACCTAATTTTTGAGACTGTAATATGGACTAAATTCTTACTGTCCCCCGTTAAAACTAGAGTAAAACCGGAAGATCTGGAGTTGAATTGGGAATGCTTTATTTCCATTCAAGAAAATGGAAGATATAGTACTTTAAAAAAAAAAAAAAGTCTCCAAAAGTATCTTGATAATAACATTTAATTGATGAATTTTGTGCAAAACTATCGGAAATAATTATTAAAGCATTGTTGATACAGTATGGTATGATAGTTTTTACAACACGTGAACTTGCGGACATAGTTCATATCAATAAATTATTGGATTCAAGTACTTTTCAATAAATATGAATCATACGAACAATTAATTTTTAACATCAATAATCTCAATTCATGAATATGTATTCTAATATACGGTTGAATACTATGACATTATAGCATTAGTTAACCTCTTTTTGGAAAAAAATTAAAAATTATACTGTGACCTTTTTCTCCTATTCTCGTATTTGATTAGACTAAAATTATCTTGATTAGAGACTTGAGAAGCAGTCCCCCACTGACTACCAGAAAGCAGTTTATTAATTATTTATTTATTTAGAAAACTAACTTAAATAAGCTTTCTCTAAAAGTTTTTAACAAAACACTTTTAGAAAATTATTTAAATATATTCAAAAATAGTTTCTTAATATCAATTTTTGATTTTTCAAAAACCAAGTCAAAAAAAAAAAAACAAAAACATAAAAAAAAAAATGAAAAAAAAAAAAAAAAAAAAAAAAAAAAAAAAAAAAAAAAAAAAAATCCCCAATAGGTAAAGCTTTTCACTGTTCACAAGAATATTGTAGACAGAAAAAATCATGTTTATATGTGTTGGTATTCATCGTATAATAGGGGAATAACGCTTGGGAAAGAGGAAGCCATTTTGGCTGCCCCACAACCACAATTCACCAGCTTTATAAGCTAGAGACTTTAATTTCGCATATCATTGCTCTCTTCTAATTTTGAGTGGAGTACATAATTTTTACTCGTCTATTAAAATTGTAATATTTCTAAAATATTTGAATAAAAATTAGTTATCATTATGCGTGCATCAGTCCTGGAGTATGTTGGCTAAGTTTAAAAGTATACTTATAAGAAAATTTTAGAATAAAATGTTTTAATTGGAGAAATTTAGAAATAAGTTACTTGTTTTTATTATAAAATAAAATTTAATT
>CAIGRP010037530.1:0-13610 GCA_903798385.1 Fraxinus cuspidata
TCGCCATTTGCTGAGCTTCTTAAGATTTTTCGGATTGTGAAGTGTTTGCTAGTGAAGAGGCAAGAAGATGAACATTGATTTATAAGGGGAAGAAACGCGGTGATGCAAAACGTGGGTATGATGGCGCGATAAAGTAGCGTGTTATTTGGTTTATACGGGAGGCGTGACATTGCACTTTTTTGGATATGGAAGGTCACTGCCAGACCAAGTAATGATTGAGCCCATTCCCCTTGTTTAACTTTAAATATCGCGGGAATCGTAAAGAATGAATATGGCATCAATTAATAATTGATATTAATTTTTCCATATTTGGGGGTAATTGTTGAGGCATAAAAATGAGGCCCAATTAAATGGTCCAAAGATGGAAGCCCGTTAGGGAATTCGAAGGAAAGGCCCAAACGAAACCATGAAAAGTCCTATGACAGTACCCGGAACAGAATCATTAGCGGGAGCCCTATATCGCCCAAACCGATAAGTCGCCCAAGGTCGAGGCGAACATTATCGCCGAAACGTGCAGAACGCCCAAGATCTAAGCAAGTATAGTGCCTTTATTATTAAGAAGTGGGTGATTACAGGACAATAAGTATCAGTTATTGATAAGTTGTCTATCATAGAGAAAGTGGGTGGTTACTGGCGATAAGCAGTTTTTCAACAACTTCTCGGATAACATTACAAAGAAAAAATCGTCAAATGAGTATAAAAGGGGAAAGAGAACATATAAGAAAGGAGATCAAATCCAACTCTCAAACAGAGAATTATGTAATTTCGTTCATTATCTTTTTAACGTCAATTACTTTTTAAGTTCAGTGTGCTTGTGCCCCTTGGAGGCATTTCGTTTCTTGTAAACTGTGGTCTTCGCAAATAAAGGACTCCTCGTTGGGATTTTGTCTCGAGAGGTTGTTGTTCCTGACACAATCGTATGAACCTTCTTCTAATTGTTAGCGAGGCCCAATTCTCCGCGCGAAACAATTTTGCACGCCCAGTGGGACCCTTTGGTGTTTGAAGATACGAAGAGTAAAGCAATATGCCTCAAAAAACTCAACTTTCTTTAGTTTAGATGGATCTCATTAATTGCAAGATACTTCAACAAATAAGGATTCTTCAAATTTTGATTATTTCAACCTCAAAAACTCAACTAAATTAATAATCTCTTATCAAAGATAACACTTTCTCAAAAAAGTGTTTGAAATTTAATCAAGGCATGTAGTACTTAAATGCATAATTATTATTTTTTGGGTAATTAGCACATAACGTCATCACCTTTCATTGTTATCGGGGATAACGTCCCTACTTTTCATTGTTTGGCATTTTTACCCTTATTTTCACCTTTCATTGCGCAAAAGGTCCTTTTTACATATTTTCTCAATTAAAAATTATGAAATGACCAATATAACATTCTCTTTAAATAAAGCAAAAAGAAAAAAATTAATTGCAATCACATTCCCAATTTTTAAAAAATGTCCAAATAAGTCATAAATATATTATTAAAAGGGTAATTATCATAATATGTTTCTATCTTCACTATTATTGCAAAAAACGTCCCTACCTTTTATTTGTTTGGCATTTTCATCATTAATTATACATTTAATTGTGAAAACCATCATTTCTGTTCATTTTCAACCAATTTCTCAATAAAAAGATGTGAAATGACGAATAGACCCTCCTATTTAAATAAAATATAAAAATTAATTGCAATCATAGTCTCAAATTTTTTTAAAAAGTGCAAACAAGTCTACAATAAATTATTGAAAAATTATTTTTTTTTTAAAAAAGTGCAAACGAGTTTTAAAAATTCAAAAAATAAAAAATAAAAAAGTGCAAACGAGTCTTAAATAAATGATCAAATAATTAGAAATTAAAAATATATTTTTATTTATTTAAATATGAGGGTATATTCGCCATTTCACAGTTTTTTATTTAAAAACTGGATGAAAATGGATAAAAATAATGGTTTGTGTAATTAAGGGTGAAAATGCAAAAAAAAAAAAAAAAAATTGTGACATTTTTTGCAATAATAGGAAAAGGTGGGGACATTATGCGCTAATTACCCTTTTAATAATTTATTTGTGACTTATTTGGACATTTTTTAAAAAATTGGGACTATAATTGCAATTAGTTTTTTTCTTTTTCTTTTTGTTTTATTTAAAGAGAATGATATATTGGTCATTTCATAATTTTTAATTGAAAAAATAGGTGAAAATGCCCTTTTGCGCAATGAAATGTGGAAATAAAGGTGAAAATGCTAAAAAAATGAAAAATATGCACGTTTTCCACAATAACAATGAAAGGTGAGGACGTTATGTGCTAATTACCATTATTTTTTTCTTATCTCATGCACANGAAAATGCCCTTTTGCGCAATGAAATGTGGAAATAAAGGTGAAAATGCTAAAAAAATGAAAAATATGCACGTTTTCCACAATAACAATGAAAGGTGAGGACGTTATGTGCTAATTACCATTATTTTTTTCTTATCTCATGCACAAACTTCTCTTCATCAAACTTTCTAAATGACACTTGTAGGGAGTTTTAGGTTAATGACTCACAAGTCAAATGATCATAGGGCACTAGATTTTTAGATACCCTTATAGACTTAATCACTCGATTCATAAAAGTTACGAATAGACGTTTCACATTGAGATAGCTTTTTTTACCTTTGTTTTTCTTTTGTCATGATTAGTGCAATACTACTCATTAAACACTCATTCTAAAAAATCGATTCATAACTTAAGATTTTCACCTAATTTTCATTATATTGGCCTTAGAAAATTCATACAAGAATTACACATAGAATTCCCATTCATATCTATATTTCCCTACAGCAGTAAAATCGCTTCCAAATTAATTTAAATTTGGTCTAATGACGTATATTGCAGTAATGTTTTTTTGGTTTAGCATCTAAGTTCTACTATTTCAACCTATCAAGCATATGAATCAACTCATTATTTATAATGTTAAACTTAATTCATGTACATAAATAGTATCAAATTTCACATGGATAAAAATTAATTAATCTAAGTATCTAACATATCTATAATTTATAAATTAATACATAATTTCAACTATATTTGTTGGCAAGGCTTCCTGACCGATACAAACAAACAATAAACAAGAAAATCTTTTTTTGAAAATTTTAAATTTTTTAAATTTTATCAATTTTTTTATATATAATTAAGAAGTAGAAACACACAATCACATAAAAATAATAAACCTAATAACTCAATTTTTTTTTACGTCCCCAAACTTAAAGTAGACATTATCCTCAATGTCTTAAAATATAATCTAAAACATAAAGGACGGGGAAGAAAGGAAGAAGATATTCCCTGAATTTTTCTGTTTGATATTGGAAGTAGGTTTTTTGGATCATTCCATTCAATTCTTTAGCTTGTTAAACTTCCTCCCGTTCGATATCTCTGTAATTTTGAAAGAAAAGACAAATATGACAATAAAAAAGGGCTTAAAAGTTATAATGTAGTGTGTATGATAACAAATTTTTTTACGTCCCTAGATCCTTGAAAAATGTGCTATATGTATTTTATAATGTTTTTCACTCAAATATATGATTTTCCTTTAATGGGTTTAATAGATATGATGATCCTCTTATTGTAATAGAAACATGCCTAAAACTAATGCACCTTAATAGATTATATGCAATGTAAATACATAAAGCACAATAAATAGAAGGCTAAGAAATTGGGCTGCCTCCCAATAAGCGCTTAATTTAAAGTTTTTAGCTAGACTTTTGCATAAGTGCTTCATGACACTTTGAATATGGTTTTGGAGGTTCTACTTAGCTTGATCAATTTAAATTTGTTCCATATTTCACAAGTCTTTCAAAATCGTACTTTATCCTTTTTAATACAATATGCATTGCCTAAATTACCCAATTCGAACTCAACGAAGAATATTTCAATTTTCTTATCGACTTTAATCACAAAATCAATGAAGTTGGAGGTTTGCATGCTAATCCCATCTTCTTTGAATGCCACTAATTAATTTGGCTCCTTTGTGATTAATCTATTTGTTTCTACATGTTATTCTTCTTTAGTTGGTTTCTTGTGCTAAATAATGAAGAGATCCTCCATTCGCATGTTATTTGACTCATATGAAATTACTTGATTTCAATCCGTTTATATTTTTGCATGATGATGTCTTACGTAACTATTCCACCGTCATCTTGTTCATATGTATCATTAAATATAGCTTTCATTACTTCCTCTGGAGTCGCCATAACAAGCAATTTTTAGTATAATGCAATGCACCACAATATTTACATGTCGGTCTAATCTCCCCATAAACATTAGGTTTGATTTTTAATGCATTCAACCAGCCATCCTTATCAAATACAATCAATTGATTACATCCCCACTTTTTAAGTTCTTCTCTAAAGAGGAATTCTTCAAGCAGTGTTTCACCTTCATTTAAGTCAGGATCAATCATTATGAATTTTTTACCTCTTACTTCTTTTCATTCTCTGTCAATGGAGCAAAGAAAAAGAAATAGATTAATTAAAGAAAGAAAGAAAGGCAAATATCAAATAAAAGCAAGAAATAAATAAAACTAACATTACATAAAAATAGTCCCCGAAGTGATGACGAAAATTTGTTGTCGATTTTTATATCCCGTAAGTGTACATTTCGTAACAAGTAATATAGTGGACCAATGAGTCCAGATATCGTTTTCATAAGGACAACTATCTAACAATTGGTTAAATTATTCATAACTTTAATTTGATTGAAAACAAATAATAATGTTTGTGATTGCTACCTAATTATCCTAACTAAACTAAATTATCTAACATACACATTTATCGAATTTGAATTTTAAAAGTATGAATGTTGATGTTAGGATCTACAATTTTACCTATGGATTCCCTTTAATTTGTCAATCAAGATTCATTACAATTGTAGTGTTCGATCGAATTCTTATAAAGTATTCAATTTAACAATATCGAGTTCTCACTGAATTTATTTCACTAATTTAATTTCATATCTCTATATGAATCAATCTTAGTTAAACAAAATACTACTTCTAAAAATTCATCTAATGACCATAATAATTAGTATAAGTATATCTACATGTTATACTAAATTCCCAATATTACTATGTAGTCTAAATCTAAAACTCACTTCTCTATTTGTAATAGATCTACAAAATCATTATATAATTAGCCAAAGAATTGAAAATATTAAATTTATGAATAAAATCAACACATATGCATTTAAAAAATTAGAATCCTGAATAAAAGAAATAGTGTCACGCATAGATTACATTATTCGCCCTAACTATGAATTTAGCTATTCAACATAATGAAAGAAAAACAAAAATTATAGAGTTCATAACCAGGTTTTGAAATCTCGATCATGGAAAAAATTGAATCTTGCACCAAGAATCTTCTTCAACCTCAAAAGTTTTCAAACCTTAACTTTTGGTCTTTGATCTTGATGATTATGTGTTATTCTCCCTCCAAATTGTGTGGAACTCTCTCAAAAGTGTTAAAAACTTGTATTTATACTCTTTCCCACGCTTGTGTCCAATGTAGGTTTTTATAGGTTTCAAAATGGGCCAAAAATGCGCCCTAGATACACCAAGACGGTGCCTTGGCACCATGGGAGTGGCGCATCGGTGCCTCAAAGATAGCATGGTGGCGTTTGGGTAAAACTCTATACTGCACTTTTTTTAGTATCTTTATCTTAATTTTCTCCCTCGATATTCGATTTAGGCGATTCAAATTGGGTTGTAAAGATAACTCAAAGGGGTTCAACATTACTAGAAATAGATTTTTTTTTTCAATTCAAACGTTTACTAGACCAAAAATGGGCCCCAATATTCGGCTAAAAATCTGGAACATCCTTGTGCGATTGAAAATTGATTTGTGAAAATATTTTGGTCATATTTCACTTCTTTTGACTTCTAATTGCATCCAGTTGACCCTTAGCATTCTTGAATCTTTATCATGAATTTCAACACAACTTTTGAATATTTACACTTTAGTCCACAAACTTTGGATCTTGCCATTTTTTAGCTAATTTTCAATTCTTTCATTCAATTCCACTTCATTTCATGGAGTTTCACCTAATAAACGAAATATATAATAAATTAGGATATAATTGTTCAAAAGAATTATTAAATGTCTATATTTTTAAATTCAAATAAGTGTATAAAATACACTTATCACACTGTAAAGTCTATTGTCTTGCAACTTGGTTGTGATTAACATGTTTTTTTACACACTTATCTGCACTATTAGACTTGATAAATTATTTTTTTCAATTGAGAGAATTTCTATATAATTTAGTGTCACTTTTAATTCTAGGTAAAATCTGGACTTGAATACAATAAGTGAGAAAATAGATGATTTTGAGCTAAGTCGAACATGTTAAGAGCAATTAAAGATTAGTTGGATTACCTAGGAGTGATAAGTAGTATTAAGAAGGCATTTGGAAGAAAATTGAATGATGAGAACGAACATGAGCTAAACCAACTAGGACATGGACATTCGGGAGTAACTTGATATGGGGAGAAAATGTTTAAACCATGCGATCATAGATAAGTAAACCACTTGATTACATGGTTAGACGAGGCAGACTCACATTTTCTCCCCTAGCCTAGTTAGACTTATGTGGAATGAGGATATGACATGAATTTTACCGTAATCTTGGGACTATAAAAAAATATTTTTTTTCTGGCATTCAAGAGGGAAGAAACTAGGAATTTTCAAACGTACTACCATACACAAATTTAATACTTTTACTCAGAATCAGGAAGACAAAGAAGAGAATACAAGAAGATCATTCAAGAATTATCGAAGAATTTAAGAATTCAAGATTTATTTTTCATTTTTCTACAATTGAAATTCGAGTGATGTATTATTATCTCAAATTGTGTTTGTGTAATTTTATGATGCTCAACTAATTGTTTAGACATTGATGCAATGAACCCAATATTTTGAGATATTAGTGTGAAAGTTGCTAATGTCTTAATGCTTCTCCAGCTTGAGTTATTTTTATGTTTCTAATACTTTCAATTACTTGATCACTAATTAAATATATTCATGATTTTTTTTTATCCGAGAGAAGAAATAGAAAATTTAGCACGTTGGAGAAATCGTTTTAAAGTCCAATAATGTATAGAGATAAACCACCATACCTAGCATAACCTTGTTGTGAATGATCTTGGGAATTTATCTGTTTTCATATATTCATATCCTTCATAGAGATATGGTAGGTCATATGTGAGAATAATTTTAATATTACTCGAGATAAAATATTAAGCAAAATTGAAAAATTGATTGTCGAGTATAAATAAGTGTTGTCAAATATTTGTGTCGAGATTAAACCCGAGGAATTCAGAGGATTCGAGAGCCTAGTGATTTTAATTGAGTTTTTATAAAATCTTGATAGTTTAGTTCAAAGTTTTATATTTAGTTAGTTATTGATTTTGATTTATAAATACAAATCTCCATAAAATTGTGTTATTTCGATTAAAGTTAGTATTAATCGGAATCTAATTGAATAAGCAATCCTCATGGGAAAGATCTTTTATTCATTCTTTACTACTTGTCTACGATACCATATACTTGAGGCATTTAAAGGTACATGTATTTCGATAGTTTAATGGTTCTTCGAAACACCAATATTTTTTGGATTCTATAGAACTAACCTACTTTTCTAATTCTTTTTTATCTTCATCTTCCACTTCTCTTTATGAGCATTTTGTGTTCATAACATATAATATTAAAGTCGGGCAGTGATCACAGTCTTTAGATGAGGCAAAAAATCTCCCTACCTCGAGATTGATCTTTAGATCACAACTCGTTAAGCCTGACAACCTCTCTCAAGATCTACGCACAAGCCCTTGAGACCGACATTCCAGCCTTATCCCGGAACTAGTCATTGGCTCTCAAGTATAAGGGTACTTTAGACCTTGATCCTAGGCTCGAGCAAATATATGAAATAGCTAAACCTGTTATGAATCTACTATTGTAGTGTCCTTACATTTTCGACTAAGGAACATCAGTCCTACAACAGTTCATTCAGCTAAATAGGACACTTAAACCACTAAGAGTCCTAGTCCTACATATAATACACAATCTCATAGGCATTCTAGTCCTTTTATGACTTATATCGGAAGCATTATAAATAGATGGCTCATGCTAATTATTAAAGTCACAATGAATTATTTTCCATTCTACATAAATATTTTGTTCTCTAATACTAAATTACCCATCAGATGGGCTTAAAGGTCGGCACTCCACGCTTTTGTTCCAGGGGGTTCCAAGAAAATATTAATTGCTCTTAGAAGATCGACTCTATCTAAATTCGTGTTCGATATCTTAAGATATAATTTTTGGCAAGAACAGTTGGCATCGTAGGTGAGAACTATTATTTCTGGAGTACCAGTTTCTCATATTTTAACAATTTGAAGACACTTACATGTTGTTCTCTTTGTGTTTTGAGTTTGAATTCATTTTGGGTTTTGTGTTTTGACTGTTCATTTTGAGATTGTTGAAAATGTGTTATTTTTGGCATTTTGAAAACATCCAAAACGCGTTTTGAAAATTTTGACTTGATTATAACTGAAAACACTCAAAACGACAAATTTGTCGTTTTTTGTGTTCTTTGTAAATTTTTAAATTGTTTTCAAAAACGAGTTTTTGAAAATGGAAAAGAGAACGCGTTTTCACTGTTTTGGACAATCGAAAACAGAAAATAGCTTGAAAATAGTAAAGAGAACGGGCCATTAGCCCCTGCTTGTCTACCAATAAAGTTGGAAATGAGTTTTCGAATAGTGAATTTTCGGAGAATGTCTGGTTAAAAAGTAGGAAAATAATTTAAATTTACGTAGAAAAACATTATTGTGAGAATGTGTGGTTGAAAATAAGTTTGAAAATATAATTTTTAAATAATGGTACACAAACAAGGGCTTATTCTTTTTAGATTAATAGAAAAAGGAATGAACAAAATTGAAATAGGAACAGAATGACAATCTGAGCCTACCGATTTCACAATGTGTCCTGAAGACGAACTATCTCATTTCTATGGTGCTTAAAGGTAGTCAACAATCGTCCGAATTATTCTCTTACGCAAATAGCACAACAATCTATAAGAGTTCGAAACTTAATTTTGTGTTTTGTACTTGAAAGGCAGGAGCAGAATTTAGAGAGAAGAAAAATTAAAAGCAAAGCAATTATTGCATTTGAATGGTATAATTTTTCTGGTAGAAAGACACACAATTTATAGTGTTCATGACTATTCGAACAACTTAAATGCCTTTTAGGGTCTGTTTAATTGCAAGAATAGAATTTGTGTGGAAAGAAAATGAATTTCAGGGAATTGAATTACCTATAACTTGTTTTATTTGGGATTGTTAATTAATTGTGTTTGATTTGTATAATTTTTCACCTGAAAACTATTGAAATTTTGGATCTTTTGATATTCATTTCGCTTTATTTTTCATGAAAATTGTCCATTAAAGGGATATAATTTATTACAATTGAGGATAAAATTTGTGAACATTGCCAAGAAAAAAAAAGGAAAAAGTTGCTTAGACCTCAAAAACCAAGAAAAATGACAAAAAAATAAAAAGAGGTTGGATGGAAAACCATTTGCCAAGTAAATTTTGCTTATCAAACAAGCAAAAATGTGAAAAATGGAAAACCAATTCCTAATTCCATGGAAAAGAAATACTATCAAACAAGGCCTTAAAGAACAATGGTGATGATTCAGATAACCTTCCAAATGAACTGTTGTACGGACAAAAAAAATGGTGTATGTTACAGTTGGTCATAGGAGTTGGTTACATGAACAAACATCGAACACACCAAGAAAACCCACGAAAAATCCAATGCTTCAAAATTTTAAATTATTAAAAATTATTTATTTAGCAACCCAAAGAATTTGATTACTTACAATTTGGCCCGATGAATATAGACAAACTTTTTAAAGAAATTTTATCCAAATGGATAATGCAAGAACGGGACTTGTAACTGAAACGGACCCGGCCCAATCAAACCGACTGTACCTGGGCCCGTGTTGAGCTAAGCCGATCCTCTGGATGGTGGCAACAACGTGCGCGTATGTTTTAAACCCATTGGTATCTACATCATCTCCCTTCCACAAAATTGGGTGCCCTTTAGGGTCTAAACCCAGATGTCAACCTTGTACCCTATAAATAAAACACACACTCTAGTTTTCCTATTTGCAATAAATGTTCACTTTAGATAGCATTCCGTGTTTCGCATGGACGGCTTTGGATTCAAATATTTCATTCAATATTTAATGATTTTCGATAAATAAATATATATTTTATTCTTTTTGCGGCGTATAATATGAATATGTTTGGTTCTATTAATTTTGGAGTTTGAGTCTCCACTTAAATTTGAGCTCAAAGTAGCTCAATTAAAAAACTATTTTCAACAACTCTTCTCATGAATAAAATATATCGGCTTTTACAAAATACATTGCAACATAAGATACTAATCGATTACAATTGAAGAGAAAATATAGGGATAAGTAGTCTAAAACTTTGAACTTTCTCCAGTGAAAATTTATCCTATTCACTTAGCCAATCAAAAGTATGATGCTTTTAATAGTCAGACACTCGTGTAAAACCTATAAGTCACACAGTTTCTTTCGAACAAAGTTGGTTTTCATGTTTATGTTCATTTTGGTCTTGAAGACCTATTAATTCATGAGTGTTTTTTAGAGAACTAATCATTACACAATTCGCATGCAAGTGGCCCCTTCTCATCCACATTGATGATCTTCATGAAGAGTATTTTTTTATACTCCACTTGAACGAATCAAGATATAAAATCATTAAAAGTCTAACTTAACCTTGTTCTTCCCACATTTAGGCACTGTCTCATAATAGAAATGGATATGAGTAATAAAACTCTCTAGTGCTTACTGATTAATGTATTTTATACACTTATTTAGTGTCTAAAAAAGCGATATTTGATAGTTCTTTTGACAAAATATATTATAAATTGTTGTGTAGTTTAATAGATGAAACTCTATGAATGAAAAAGGAATTGAAAGAAAGAAGCAAAAGGTGACGAAAATAGCAAAATCCAAAATATGGGGACTAAATTAGCATTAGTTGCACAATTAAGTGGACTCAAGGATTGAATTGTATTATATTAAACAAATTGAGGGCTTAGAGAAAAATAATTTATTAATGGGACACAAATAAAGGGGCTGACATTTAACGGAAATATATATACATGCACGGACATATAACACGGGGGAATTGGATTTTTTTTTTTTTCCATTAACCGTACGGATACAGAGACTGGAATTGGGAGCAGAGAGGATAATATACACGCAAGCAGAGGCTAAAAATTGAGGCAGCTGAGAGATTAAATATATTTTACACGCAAATAGAGAGCTGGTTGGGAATTAACACAAAGGGAGATTACACATACTAAAACACACAGAAACGGAAAAAGACAGAGATGGCCAGAATTGGAAAAATGGAGAGGAAAAAAACAACAATTTCACTTCGGTAAATAATCACATTTCGTTTCGTCAATTTTTGGTGATGTCGTTCCACTTTTACGTGTTTAGTTTCGACATTATGTTAAGCTAAGTTTTTACATTACTAAAGTATAGATGAACCCTTATTTTGGAATTTTTAATATTAATTAATTACTTTGACGAATTGTATGTTTATTTTCTTGGATGTTTATTATTGTTTTAATTGACTTTTCAATTAATTAGCTACTAATTGAGATGATTTATTAGAATCAATTACTATTTATTATTGTTTTCATCGACTTTTTAATTAATTAGCTACTAAATGAGATGAGTTATTGGAATTTGTTATCATCGAGAAAGATAATAGGTTTTTAGCTAGAAATAATAAACATTGTAAAATCTGATAGGGGATAGAGATATACTTCTATGCTTTACGTGGTTTTCATATGTGTTCTAGATCGTTTAATGCATTTATTATGTTCGTATCTTTCATCGAGAGATAAAAATGCCACATGATGGGAATATATTTGATAACTATGGAGAGATGTTTTCAATTACTTTAGGAATATTGACCAACTAGAATAACTACAAACTACCACTTTAGTTTGTTGTGCTAAAAATGGATTAACGAGGATTATTCGTCATCTTAACATTACTTTCACATATTTTTAAAAAAAAAAAGTTAAATTGCTTTCTAATTTAATCGATAATTTAGATATTAGTATAGAAAACTCAAAAATATATTCGCTATTCGATTAAGGTTGTTATTAATTTGAACTCGATTGAATACTTAGTTCTCGTGGGTTCAACACTCTACACACTACTATATTACTTGTTTACGATCTCATTCACTTGCCAGAAATCAAACGACCAAATTTTTGGCGCAACTGTCGGAGACTATTATTTTTTATAAGTTTAGCTAATTTTAGCTTTAATGTGAATTTTACTATTTACTTAGTTTAATTCATTATACTAGAAAAATTTTACAGTGTTTCTTGTTTCCTTTTTCAGGGCATTGTATATGCGAAATTTGAGAATCGATGATCTTGCTCAATTTGACATGGAGATGAAACAAGTATTCAACTTTGAAAAAAGACAACAGTTGGAAACACACTAAAAACGGAAAGAGGAAGACATGGCAGAGGAAAAATCGAATCAAATAGTTATCGAGGCTACTCTGGAAGCAGCATCAGCTAATGAAAATGTAAGGCTAATGGAGGAGTACATAATTTCACCGGTTGTGGAAAGTCAGTCTAGCATAGTATATCTGGTGTTTGGTCAGACAAACCTCTACTTGAGGACTGATGTGATCATCATGTTCCAAAATGTGCTACAATTCTTTGGAGAGCTCAAAGAATCCTAATGATCATATATCATTATTTCTGGACATGTGTGCAACTATTGAGTATCCATGGGTGTCCAGTAAAGCAATAGACTATGACTTTTTCCATACACGTTGAGAGACTCAACTAAAGAGTGGTTAGACACTTGTCCACCTCAGAGTATCACTACGTGAAACCAATTAAGTCAAAAATTTCTTAACAAATATTTTCCACCAAAAGGATTGCAAAGCTGAGTGACGAGACCATCACATTCCAACAACTGGACTCAGAATGCTATTTATATGCTTGTGAATGATACAAGGGTTTTCTCCGTCAATGTCTACAACACGGATTGCAGAAATGACTTCAGGTCTAGTACTTCTACATTGGTTTGAATTCAATAAACAGGGCTAACGTAGACTCCACATGCGATAATTCTATCACAAAAAGAACCGCAAATCAAGTCTATCAAATCATGGAAGATCTGACATTCACCAGTGCACTTTGGCCTATTGAAAGGACGAGCGAAAAGAGAGCTGCTGGGGTATTCGAAGTTGATTCTTTGACACCAATTTCATCAAAGTTGGCATCATTGATAAAGAAAGTGGATTAGATGAAGAAGGTGGGTGTCAAAACCAAGCCAAAGAGGTGTAAAAACTATCAAAACACCATTAGAAAATTCAAATGCAATGGTCAGATTTTTTGAATAGGGCGATTGCTCAATACAAATTGGGTGATAGCCTAGTTTTGCCTTTTGGCTATGGTACACTGAAAATGAGGCTCGACAATTTTCTATCATCTACCGTTTT
>CAIGRP010037547.1:0-18341 GCA_903798385.1 Fraxinus cuspidata
TTCGGTGGCTAATGAAACATTTAACTTTGGTGATTGTTTGGTGAGACTAAAATTAGATTTTAAATATATTGTGATAGAAGTTTTTGAAATTTGTGGTCGAAAAGCCGTGTGACCCATGAAAAATGTGGTTAATATTGATTGTTTGATTTGAGATATATTAAAATCTGATTTTAATTAAATAAATTAACTTATAAGCGAATGGTTGCCAAATATGCCTATCAGGCTAAAAAGTAAAACGTCGCCGCTTCCTCCTTTACGTGCGCACCCCGCCCTCATCAGTTTAGGGTTTAGGAAAAAATTCGATATTCTGCAGAATGGAAGATAAAAAACACAAACAGAACCCTGAGTCCAAGGAGAAAATCATTCAATTTTTTACAGATTTCATGACAAGGTTAAATTCTAAAATTTTAAATATTATTGTACAATTAATTTATATCATTTGCTCTTTATTTTGTTGGCGCGTCGTTTATGTGTAGGATTCCAGTTGTTTAGTTATGTATTCTCTTTTACGACTACAACTCATGCCGGCACTTCCGTTGCAGGATCTCAATGCTCGAAGAACTAGTAGACGTCGGAAGCAAATTACTCGTTGGCTTTCAGCAAGCACTCGGTGAGTGTATTTTGCGTGTTTTTCTACTTCCTTGATTTGGGCTGCGAGAATTATATTGCATGTTTGGCTGATTCTTAAATAGTCTGCTTATGAGTGAATTACTTATAAGTAAATAAGTTTCTAAATAAATAATTTTTCCTTGGTTAATAGCAAGTCAAGTGTTAATTTCAAAATAAGTAACATATCCAAATTCCAAAAATTAGAAGTAACTTCTTTACCTATGTTTAAACTTAACCAAAGATGCTCTAACTTTTAGACAAGTTCGATTACATGGAAATCGGGCTTGGAATTGGAATTCGAAATTATGGTTTCAGATTTGAATTGTTGTTTTCTACTAGGCCAATTTTGGGCCTGCATTCGTGTAACATTGGATGCAACGTCTAGTCTTCTGCGAGAGCTTAATAATTTGCCCTTATAATTATGCAGGGTTTTTAGGTAGGCCTCGAATTGATAAGATTTCTGAATTGGCGATGCGCATTATCAAAGCGCAAGAGACTAAAAGGCTTAATTCCTATGTTGAGGCTGGATGTGTGAAAACTGATGGCAGTATACAAAATTTAAACAAGTGTAAGTGTCTTTATCACTTCAACAGTTCTTGTCATCACTTTCGTACTTTTTAGACCAAAATACATTCTTTATGAAATGCCACTGGTTTTCTGTATTCATAACATATTGATCTGTGGATTTCTCCACCACCATTGTGTGAGTGAATAGCATTATGTGGTGTATAACTTTTTTAATATCAGGGAGATAAAAACAACCTTTTCCACAACATAGTTATTTATCAACATTTATCCACAACATAGTTATTTACTGACATTTGTTTCACCAACAAAGTTAGATTGTTTATGATTTATGTTCTGCACACCCATAGTATATATGAAAACATAACGTGCCCAGTTCTGCTGATTTGCTCCAATGACACCTTGAGAAACTTTTTTAAAAATTTGATTGAGATAACAATTCACTCCTATAAAACAATAAAATTATCTCCCTGATAAAAAAAATAGAAAAGGAAATTTTTTTTAAAAAATTTAAAAATAAAAAACAACCGCCCATCACCACCGGTAAATTCTGTGAAGAAGACGATGATGGCCACTGGCAATGAAGTTTCCAGCCACCAGAAATAGCACGAGCCTTAAGAATTTTCATTATTATCAGCACTTCAGCAGCACTGCAAATGGACTCTTTCCCACCCCTGGATTGTTCATAAAAATATAACAAATGGGTGTTGTATGTTGTTATAGAGCAGGGCTTGGTTTGAAAAGTACAATTATATCTTGCCTGTATGTCTGTCAAACAGTGATTGTGCTGGTTTCCTATTCTGGGTCTGACACTTGAGTGATGAGAACATTCCTTTCCTCTGTGTTTGATAGAGGGTATTGGGAAAAGTGATTAGTTTTATCCAACTCGAGGGACACTTTTTAAGGTTTCAGTTGATTGATGAAGACCAAGCAAAAAAATTCTCGAATGCTCTTAGAATATTGTAGGACAAATTCTTTCTTCGTTTTTAAATGAACCTAATTGGTAAGCAAAAGCAAAAAATGTGAAATAAGATGTTCCTCTGTTTGGTCACATGAAAAAACATATGTAAAGAATAACAACAATTTCTAGTTTTCTGCATTAATAATTTCTGTAATCTTTTGATTATAATTTTTACTGTGATAGAAACAATGTAGTCAATGTTACTTCCTTCGCTAATCTTCTATACAGATTGCACTTAACTGTATACATTCATCTATTCTATATGCATTCTGTTATTCTGCTTCTTTGCTTGGTAGCGCATGACCAGTTGTTCAGTAATGTAATCAGAAACTGTTATGATCATATAAATGCTGTTGTTGCTTTACGGCTTTCTTATTTTCCTTGTAAATCAGGGTTCCGTTATTTCAGATTTACTTAAAAACTTGAGTCTTACCGGTCTCAATCTAATTTTGATTCCTTTGTAAACTAATGGATATACATGCAGAAGTGAATACATGCCATCTTGGACTTCAAGACCATATAAATAAAGGTATATTTCTCTTTCATGACTGTTACTCATTTGGACTCTATTATGATATAGCGAGTCTGGTTATATTCTTGGATTCTACTATGTTTAAGTTATATTCTATACATTTTATGAGTAGATCCAAAGTAAGTTTTTTAGTATCTCGACGTATCAGTGCCAACTCCAGCTGTATCAATTTCTGCCTGTCAAACTTTCACGTTAGTTTCTGATATTAATAGTTTTTGCATCTAAGACTTCATTCTATGAATGTAGGCTTCATTGCCCTTATTATTTCTGAAATTATATTGCTTTCCAGTTGCCATCTGTTTTTTCTCGCTTTTAATCTTCCTTTTTATCAAAATTTATTTTTCCTCATAGTTAGTTGAATGATTAATATTGAACGAGTTAATAATCTCTAATAATTCATACAACATTATGGGAATTGACTGCATTCCGTGCCGCAAAAACTAATAATTGTTATGCCCAGTAGGTAATATTTATATCCCAATAAATTTGGTGTTGGCTACATGAATTCTTCTTCTCTGCCCCAGTCGGTTTATTGATTGATCCAGTGGAAGATCTAAATCATTGCATGCTTTACAACTACAGTAGGCGGTGCTAGTTTAGGTCTACCCCTCCCTCTCATAGCAAAATTTCATTACGGTATCATTTACTAAATTAAATATACATATACTTTGTTATGTGAGATAGTTATATTACATGCATATACAAACGTGATATCGTCAATCACGATTGGAATTAGAAGAGACCATGTAGCACATTTTAGAAGGAAGTTTATTATATTCTCAGCATTCCGTGCCGCAAAAACTAATAATTGTTATGCCCAGTAGGTAATATTTATATCCCAATAAATTTGGTGTTGGCTACATGAATTCTTCTTCTCTGCCCCAGTCGGTTTATTGATTGATCCACTGGAAGATCTAAATCATTGCATGCTTTACAACTACAGTAGGCGGTGCTAGTTTAGGTCTACCCCTCCCTCTCATAGCAAAATTTCATTACGGTATCATTTACTAAATTAAATATAAATATACTTTGTTATGTGAGATAGTTATATTACATGCATATACAAACGTGATATCGTCAATCACGATTGGAATTAGAAGAGACCATGTAGCACATTTTAGAAGGAAGTTTATTATATTCTCGGCGTGTAGTAACTGCCACATTTTCATTCTAATGATTTGAAATTTCTGAATCACTTTGTTTTTGTTGCTGTTGAATTGGAACATAGTTCTTTTCTTGTCCTTCACCTTCTTGTTTTCTTTCCACCAACTGATGATAATCTATCTGGCAAGTAAAATGCCATGAATCTTAATTGCCATAGTAGGTGCTAAAAGTTTTCTCAACAAAAATATGTATCTGCCTGAAAGTAGATGTTCATTCCAGTGTTCCTTTTTTTCTTTTCCCTTCCCTCCATAAGCTTTTATCTTTGGAATCTATGTCATTTTTTTTGTATCTTAATATATGTTGTCTACATCTATTTTCAGCAAAAGGTGTTGTTGGTGAACTTGAATGCCTTCTCGATGATGCAGCGGGCACAATCCAAACTATAAATGAGAATTGGCCACTTTCGCAAGATGAGTATGTTAATGGAAACTTAGATTCCTATTTGTCTGAGTATGAGAAAGTAAGCTCTCTCTCCCTCTCCCCTCACCCTCTCTCTCTGCGCGTGTGTGCCTGTCATCAATTTATGCAGTGCGTTAACTAAACTCTCCCCAAGTAACCCCCAACCTCATCCTTGCATGCCTCCCTCCCCCAAACCTTGAAAGAGAAAGTAGAGTGGAAAAATCCAGAAGGAAGATTAGAAGTATATATAATATATAATATTAATTTGTTTGCTCTTGATCCATGTTATGCAATGGTAACAGAGAAACCTAGTAAGATGATTTTCTCTACTCATGGTCTTATTTCTACATTTTTTGAATGAAACGTCAGGGGTAAAGCTTTTTATCGTTCATAATTGGAGACTAATTTTCTGTATCTTCCCATAATTTCTATATGAAATTGGAGATTCGTTAATAACAATGGTTTTGCTGGTTATGTTAGTTGAGACATCTTAAGAGGATATAATTCTAACAATTACTTTCGTTAGGGGTTCTCATTAATGCAAGTAATATTTTGTGCATTTTGTAGGCTTGTAACCTGTTGGTTAGGCACTCATTTAGGAAATTTGAACTGATTCTGAAATCATATTATGTTATTTACGTGTATGATTCTGCTATAGTGGAGAGTTATTCTCACTTTAGCTCTCCAGGATGTCATTTAATTGGTCTGTCTTAAAAATTTGAACCGTTCCTCTAGTTCAATATTCAATGCAGCTTTGTGCAATCAGAATATTTTGAATTTTATTTTAAGAAGCCTCTTTAAACCAACCCAACCAGCACCCACCCTCCTGTTTTTGTCCCTTCGATGAATGACTGGAATTTAAACGTCTTATGCTACTTGCATGTTGGAATACTACTAGCTTGTAATCTCACCTTCTTTCTTGAAATTGTATAATCTGGCTTGATCTTTCTTTAACTAATTGCATGCCTGAATCGGATTTTGATGAATAGCGTCTTCTTTATCAGTCTCAAACATACTTCCTTGCAACCATCTATTTAAGTTTGATTAGTTGATCTGACTTGCTAAGATATACATCAGGAAGAAAAATCAGCATTAGATCTTTCAAAACCCGAAGATACTGATTATGCTGCAATGATGGCTGTTGTATACAGTATGCTGAAACAAGAGTACATAATGCAGGTAGCTTCCCCCACCCCACATTAGTTAAATATGCAACAGGTCTGTTCTAGTCGATGACTTTTATCTGGTACAACTGGTGACTTTCCTAGGTCAAAAGGTACTACAATCATAACATCATCGGTTTATTTGCTGTAGGAACGGATTGTTGGCTCACTTACTCTCAAGTCATCACCGGGAGAATTGGAGAGCTATTGCCTGATGTGGTCGTTGCGGCCTTTTGTAGATGATGACATCATGCGTGAAGCTTGGAGTCTTGTCCCGTGACTTCCGTAATTTCATTTTCTTTATCCCCTATAGTGCTGTTACTCCTTGGACAATGTGGAATTCCCGTTGCAACTTGCAGCGTATTGAAATATCTGCAATTTAATTTTAGCGTGACCTTACTAACTAACAGTGTCGTTTTCTGTCTTCTCTTCGTCCCATTCTGGTCACGTGAAGGAGATGCCATACGTATTTGGTTGCTTCAATCCTCGAGATGGCTTTTAACAACTCGTCAGTTTGAACTTCGAAGCTCAATTCGGACTGAGGAAAAGGAAGGGAAAAACATTTATGGAGCAGGCGAGGGAAGGATAAGAAAGGCAACTGTTATATAGAAGAGTCAGGAAAATGGGGAGACCATTGTAATGGACAAGATTTGAACTTTTTAAAAAAAAATTATCAGATCTGCTTTACTGAGAGTATATCAAGAATATTTCTGAGGGATTGAATGCATTGGGAAAATATTAAAGTTCTGTTTCTATTCATTCCCTCGGGCTGAATGGTGTCGTGTATTTTTGAAACTAGGTTAATTTGCTCCTTGTAACTGCAATTTTTAGTTTTCATTTTAACATATTATTACGCTCGACTTCATTAGCTATCACTAGTGCCAGCCTGTCCATTACGGCACCATCAAATTATCAGTTGTCAAATACGATCAATGCTCATCGGTCGTCTAAGATGATCACCGGTATTTGCTTTTCAACAACGGTAGTTGATGTCATAGGCAAAATGGACTGTCAGGACTCGTAATAACTTCGGGTCACCGTCAAAATTACCACAAATAACAAAAACATACCCCTAGCATTCGACGACTTGATCATCTCCAGCATTTCAGAGTTATCAGGTCGTCGATCCCATGTTCCCAATGGTGAGTCTCGTTATTCATCGGCGGATAAGTAGTGAGTGACATTAATTGATTTCCCATCAAAATTATGCATTTAAGATGAAAATTAAGCTTGTCGTAACATTTATAAGAATTTCGTATTACTCGTTTATTAGAATCCTATATATTAAATTATGATTTGGGATCATCATCCATTATTGTGTGAGATTGTCTAGACTAAGTAGAGCCCATTTATATGTAATGAGTAAGAAATTGGATGAAACTAGAATCGTGAAATGAGGCAGTCCAACCCAGATCAGATTTTTCTACCAAGTAGATAACAATAATTGAGAATAGCAAACCAGTTCTATCGAACTCGCAATTCGATTACAAGCCCAACCACTTTGGCTGAACAATTCATATGTATCCTCATAACAAGAATCATTGAAGCGGATTATTTTATTGCACATAGGAATACAAGACAACAATTACTCTTTTAAGATGGGATATTTCTATGAACGCGAGCTAGGCTTATGCAGAAAGGGCTATACAAGAATAACAAAAATAACAGTCAGAGCTCGAAAACCTTGACAATCAAAGCAAATACCGATAAGTCTCTGTCAACAACATGAAAAAATAAAAACCAGAAAAGCCAGGGCAACCCCCAAGTCTCACATTGGAACCTGGCAATCAAAGAAAACAAGAACTCATCTCTGCCAAAAAAACTCACCACCAAAGCAAATACTGAAAAGTCTCTGTCAACAACATGAAAAAGAAAAACCAAAAAAAAAAAAAAAAAAATTCAGGGCATCCCCCGAGTCTCACATTGGAACCTGGCAATCAAAGAAAACATGAACTCATCTCTGCCAAAAAACTAAAAAAATTAACCAGAAACAGAAATTTGAGGCATCCCTCAAGGCTGGCACTGTTACCCGGCAGTAAAAGCAACTGTAGTAGTCTGTCAAAAAAAGAAAAGACAAACCAGGAAAGGAAAATTAATGGAATCCCCAGTCCTTACTGATCAGTGCGTGGGAGGAGGGCATTGAATTTCCACTGGAGCATTAATATCTTTATACAAGGCACTAAATCCAAAGAATATTTTGACACTAGCTGATCATTAAAAAAATAACATTTGAAATCGATGTTAAAATTAATAATTATGTCTACGTTGCAGTAACAGAATTTCCACCGTTTTAGTCTTTCATTATATCACAGGTATGTTGAACAAGAACGAAGAAAACATGCAAGTATATCCATGAAGAAACTCAAGAGAAATATACAGACATACCCCGATGGAACACACTTTCCATATTACGTAACAGAGATCTCTTGAGCTCAAACTACAATAGATCCAAATTCCTTGTAGATTTATAGCCACTATTATTACAACAAATCTGATATTTTGTGAAGTTCAGTTTTCAAAAACCAGAAAGGCAGTAGCCAAATGCTCAGAAACTTTTGACTTTAAAGGTAGCTTTGGCTGAAGTGACATAACATAAAATTCTCCCTAAACAAGGAAAGACAGGTCGGGTATATCTTGCCTCCTTCCCGCTTTCCATCAGAGGAGGAAAATGATGGATTTAGCTGAAAAGCTTGTAAGCTTCATGTACCAGATATTTCTATATCAATGCTTCTGATATTTTTGTTCCAGTAGTTTCCAATCCTAGCAGGTAAGGGAAACTAAAAGAAAAAAGAGAATCAAAATCTTTATAAAGCAGCCAGTATTATTGCTATTAAAAATGCCCTACCTGAATCTTCATATTTTTAGCTCTTTAAAGCCTTCAATCTCCACAGACTCCTGAAGTTTGTCCTGTGGTGCAATCTTAGATTCTTCTGCAGTAGCTTTTGAACTCGCTGCAGGACCAATAACCATTGAAACTGGTGACTCAACTTGAACTATTGAGGCTTGAGATACTGAGGGCTCAACTTCAACTGCCAAAACCTCAGAATCCAGTGGCCCTTCTACATGCCCGGTTTGTAACTTTGAACCCAGAGGTTCCTCAATTCGAACCAGAGGAGAAACCTTGGATAATTGTGACTCGTCCAGTCTACAAGGTGTTGCTTTGGAAACTGGTGGGTCCTCTACAGGAACTCGTGAAAATTTAGAACCCGATGGTTCCTCAACCTTAGTTGTTGGTTTGGAAATCCGTGAATCCGCTGCTCGAATTGTTGGACGTAAGATGGGGAGCTCCTCTACCCTAACAGGAGCAGCAGCAAACACGGGAACAGCCTTTCTCATGCAGACAGGTGGTGCCACACACAAAGGTTGAGGCCTCATCATTAGTGAAGTCTGAGGTGGAGGAAATGGTGTTGCAGAGAAAACAGGAATTGCATTTCTTGTTGTCACTGGTGGTGCAATTCTATGGTGTGGGTTAAAATGCCGGACTGGAATGTAGGGTGCTGCTCCAACTGCAGGGATCTTTTGAGGCCCAACCGGATGGTTCTCCACCAATGACGTGGAACTCTCATTTGTGCTAGAAATTGCTGGTTGACTTTGAGTTGTCTTAGCAGTTTTCGAGGACGCTTTGTAGTTCACAGCCATAATAGGCTTGTTACGAAGAGCTGCCCTTGGGCATATTAAAGGCAAAATTTTTGATGATGTAGCAGTAGGCTGCTGGGTACTTGATGACCTCGAATTTGATGTAGGAAATTTTATTGGAAATGATGACTTTGCCAATTTCGCCTGTATGAGATACTTTTGCAGAGCGCGAGTTACTGCTACATGCTCCTGCTCATCCTTGTGTGTCCTTTCTGATGTTGAACTCTCAAATTGTTGCACAACTGGATAGAGAAAAAAATTGAAGAACATCATGCAAAGTAATCATGCTTTGTACAACTGGAAATAATATAAAATTATATAAGGATAAACCTCTGCCTATTTTCATATTGATCAAAACCACAAAATCACTTAGGTATTGCATTTGGAATTAGTACCGTTTCAAAAGTAAAAATGAGTTTGACAGTTTACGTGTTAAAACAGGGGAAACAGGCTTGGATATGAAGTTCAGTTATTAGCTTGTCCAAAATGCTGTGTTGTTTAAAGTAAAAGGTGATGGTAATTGAAAAAGGCGTTTCGCCAGTATACTGAAAATAGTACCTAAAATTTCCAACAGAAAACACCAAATCATCCCTTGTTCTTGGGGAAAAAACTTCCGGAAAACAATATCCAGAAATTTGTTTTCGGGAAACTAACCACACTCTCCAAATGCAAAAAGTTCCTAATGAGGCATTGGGTTTCAAACTTAATTCTATATTTCCTCATTCAAATATATGATGGGCATGAAGGTGGGTTTGGTTTATTTCAGAATTGAATTTGTTTGATTCTGAATTTGCAAATTGAGAGTTCAGTAAAATTATCTTTGCAACAACAGTAGGACAAAGTGACCTCTACGATAAGCAGGGATAAATTGTTTTTAATATCATATTCTCTCACTATAATGCCTTATGGTTTAGAGGAAAAGCCAGATATACTCTAGTGACTAACGTTGAATCAACTAGAGGAATCTAATGGAAATAATAACATAATAATTTTAAGATGAAGCTAGCTGCCACTGTTGACAAAAGTTCCTAGCTCTGCAGACTACCACAAAATAGTTTCTTATATAAATGCTAATGTAACTTCCATTTTCCACATTTATTTATTGGGTAATAAACTCTTTTTATGGAAAGTTTGCTAGTAATACTTAGGGCACAATTTAGCAAGTAAATCTGAATTTAATAGTTTTGCATTACATAAATTAAAATATTCTTTCTCCACGAGAAAACATAAACGTCCCCATAAGTGACATCTTACAACGCAAATCATGATATGAATGTCAAAGTTGAAGTTATTCTTTTCTCCATAAGAGAACATGCACATATCAGGACATTGAAGACTAGGATAACTCACATGATTTCAGAGATAACCAAGCTTCCATGGCCGCATTCTTTTCTGCCTGCTTTTTGTTCTTAGCAGGCTCGCCAGTAAATATGATGCCTGCCAACTCTACAGTACAGGTGAAGATGGGAAGGTGTCCTAGGCCTGATCTGAAAGTAGTATATGCAGGCAACGATGCTCCCACTCTTTGTGAGACCTCCTGCAAGAGATTCTTATAGACACCGGTCTCATCCTGTATATAGCAAAGCATAGTACCAGCGTCAACAATCAATTACTGGAAAGAGAAACACCGATCAAATCATTTCAATAAACGAAGACTGTACATGACCTCTGATTAGCGGACTTCAACATGACTTTCAGGCCATAACACGTATACAATGTTCAAATCATCAGGAATATTCAATTATCAAACATGGGGAAGCCCTCTACCTTCTCAGGGATATACACAGTGGATTATATTCGAACAAATTTTTTTACATCATATGCATTCCAATGTTCTAAATATTCATCCTTTTACCTAAATATGTTCTTCTACTATCTTCTTTTCGAGAATCTGTCTTCAAGCGAAGTTTTCACAAATTACAGCCTCTTGCAATGATGGGCATTTACGAAATTACATGTTCAACAAATTTAATGCTTGGAATGGAATTGACTCTACGCTATTTCATTGATGGTCATTTGCAAAGCTGGATGAATCTTGGTCATTGGGTCCCCAAATCTTTTGAATTGATTATTTATTCTTACGTGTACATAATTATCTAGACAAAGTTTTACGTTTCTATTCTCCTTTAATTAATCATTTAAAAAAAAAAACCCAAAGGCACTATTTTTTCTAATATCACAAGTTTCCAATCTCAACACTTCACGATTATATCTACAAGTTGGTCAAGCAAGCAATAATTAGAGTTTTGGGAGAAGTATAAGCCTGTTTGACAACTATTATTTCAAAACTCTTTATTCTATATACTCATTTTCAACCACACATTCACGCACTAAAATATTCTGCACGTAAACTCAAAACTTTTCCATATTTTTTAACCACACATTTTCCAAAAGTTTACCATTCAAAACTTTGTTTTTGCCAAATAATGGCTATCAAACAGGGGCTAAGTAGTAAATTCAATCTTGATTAGGAATTTAAAAGGACCAACTAATGAATTCTAGCTTTTTTTGGGATTGCTGTGCAAGCTTTTGAGCCTGGACGATATAGTCACGATATTGTCCCTCAACAGCTTACCATGTGATTTACAACAATCAATGCTTGACTCATTAATGGTGCTTCCAAAAACCAAGATATAGCTAGCCTGCCATCTGTCGAGGTTTAAAATTTGAATTCTTTAATGCCAATGTTGAGAAATGTAACATTACATCTGACATGTACTGCATCATGTTGTCCCAAAAGATTTCTGACAATCCTCGCACAATTGACACCTCAATGGTAGAATCATAGTGTTGGAAAAGCCAAATAAAATCCAAGTGAAGTTAAATTTAATGGAAAAATTGAAAATTGAAAAATTCCTTTCCTATTTTTAGCAAGGTTGAGCTTGATTAGCAGAATGATTGAGGTTATTTTTGGCTCAAGCTTCTAAAGAAAGGCTAAACCATGTGCAAAGGAGCCGCCTTGAGCTACTTACAAAAGGCTTGGTTACTTTGCAGCTTGTGTAAAATTCAAACTGTGACCGTTATCCAATTCATTGCATCATATGGTCCTAAGCAATATATGTAGGCATAAAATTAATCACAAATCCACCATACAAAATAGGAAAGCATGAGATGCAAAACTGGACAAGAAATTTTATACTGGCTTCCAACGCACTAGGAATGTTTTGACAGATATTAATAGAATTTTTTATAACTTAATTTGCATTAATTCAAGTCCAACAAACAAGTCCCAAGCAGGCAAATATAGCATTTGGATATGACTCAAGGCATAGTTTCAAGACTAAAAACATGATAACAAAGACCAAGAAAACAAATTTGATAAGTAAATATTATAACCTGCTCTACCAAACAAATAAACTCTTCACACACCAAATTACCAGCAGAAGGTCATAGAAGTCATCTAAAAGCACAGTGTAGCATAAAACATTTATATCATTTCCTTCTTTTCTTCTTAAATTCGAATCGGCAATAACAAAATCAGATATAAATTCACCATAAAAAATCACGAGAAGCAACAAAAATGAAATCCACATAGACCAGATGAAAGCGAAAGCTGCAAAACCCTCCTCAAAACGTGTCTCGAAAAGTATACAAATTTTACCAGAATTCTGGCAGCAAGGGAGTTGGAGGGACCACGGCTAGCAAGGGCATTGAGAGCCACCTCGGCAGCCGAGTGCTCAGCCTGTCGAAGCGTCGAGCAGTAGCTAGTGCTCTCAAACGTCTCGCCGTTGAAATTAACGGTGGCCTTGAACCGCGGCGCGTGATCGGGACCTTCCCTGATGCACGCATACGATGGAAGATTGAAGCAACTCCGCTGAGCCAGCTCCTGTAGCTGGTTCTTATACATCTTTACAAAAAAGTAAACAAAATCAAAACAATACCAATTTTAACTACACCCACTCGTAATTTTCTTCGGTATATTGCTTCGACTTTCATTATTTTCCATGCTGTTTGATGCACTTGAAAAGAGAAACGGGTCAAATCAATGGATCAATGAAGGCTATAATTGAGATCGAGGTGGGTTTTCTGGTTAGGGTTTTGCTTACAATTACCAGGGATAGGTTTTCAGTTTTGTGAAAAACTGTCTCTGTGTAAGAGAGAGGACTTTTGCTTTAGTTTAAAAGCAGCGCATTTATGGATAGAAAATTGCACATTAGCCCTTAATCAATCGTGTGTATATTTTATTTTTTTTTAACTTATAAGAAGCTGTTATTTTTTTAAGTCCAATGGTTGAATTTTAGCCTCCTGTTTTATTTAATTAAAAATTAGATTCTTAATAAATTTTAATAAAAGTTGATGAGATATATAATTAAAAAATTGTGAATCTCATATTAAAAATAAATTTGAGAAAATACGAGTTCTAAAAAATAGGTGACAAAAAGAGACTAAATTGTATCATCCAATCAATGCCACATTTGTACTACACGTTTCTATCTTCAGGCTGCTTTTCATAAACTAGGGGCAGGACAAATCTTCTAGTTCATGATCACGATTACAGTTTCTTCTACCACAGTTCATGATTGTCCAAGAAAAAATTGAACTTCAACCAATGGGAGAAGAACAGGGCTGGTTGCGATGCCCTGACTTAGTGACGGATTCGGGAATTCAGGTGAACAAGAACAACTGTTAACTGCAGCTTGAGTGGTTGTACAATGTAGAGAAAAAAAAATTCGACAAAGCCAACATGAATGACCGCACGGGCTTTTCGAGTGTTGACTCCTGCCCCTGACTATAGATGGCATATGCTCTGTCTAGAACCTTGCATAGATGAGGACACCATAATATTAATGCTTTCAATATTTATCTACAGGTAAACTCATAAGGTATATATAGAGGTCTCATATAAAGCCCCCAAAACACCAAGGCAGGCCGAGGCCGCCAGGAGAGAAGAAATATACTAACAAATAAACAGGAGATGCAAGCATTAAGGATTTAGCTCTCTTGCTGCTGATGCAAATCTCCCGTGGTTGAGAGAGAACGTATATCCATAGTCCAAACAGACGTGAAGAGTAAAAACAAACTATATTTTGGTAACAAATTAAATTTACGCTGAAAACTTCACCTCAAATATATCATTATTACACTTTAGTCGAAATTGTTCTACATGATAAAAAGATCAAATAAAAAATTACTCCAGCAGAATTTCAGACAAATAGACAAAAATAATATTATTCATTATAAATTCTTGAAAGCTGATTCATGAGCTTTTTTTTGCGGGGTAAGCTTAGCCAACAATGCCTTGTTATGACAGTGCTCTGCATCAACAAAATAAAACTCACCGTTAGCTTTAAATGACACAAAAGGCCGATTGGTCTCTGGTGGCCTGATATCTGCAAACTTTATTGTTTTAGGAACATAAGTTGCCAACCACGTCATCATCTCCACCTCGAAGCTGTCTGAACCAGGTCGCCACCTGAGCTTGTGAACGTAAGGGCTTACAAACCAGTGGAGAGCAGCAGTAGTCGAAGCACTTAGGAATATAACAGAAGATGCCACTGCACCCTTCAAGATAACATTCATGTCGGGTGACGTCATGAAAGTTATCACAGGACCTAAAGACACGGAGAGGCAGCAAGTGGAAAGAGAGAGAAGCTTCACTTTCTTGATAGTATTTGTTATAGGGCCATAATAAACAATCCCAGTTTCTTTTTCTCCATTTCCCATTTCCCCACCTTTCTGAGGTCCAATACTGATCTTCTTGTCATTTTCTGCTACTGTGGACTGAGATAACCATCGTTTCTCGAGAGCAGCAAATGGCTTGATAAAGTTGGTGTCAATTTGGGCAGTGGGAGCCTGCATCCATCGTCCCACCCGACCTAGATGATAACCTGATACAATGGAATATGCTAAGACTAACTAGAGTAAATATGTCAGACAAGAATATGCATCAGGGTTTAATGAATGTTCAGGGATTCAGGACAAAGACCGAGACCGTTGCTGTAATTTTCCCTTTAGATTGTTTTTATCTTTTTGATTCCTTCTTTTCTTTCTTTTTCCTTTTTTAGCTGGTTTTGGAAGTGGGTCGATAAAAATATCCCAAAAAAGGGACCACCGTGTAAGACATGCTACACTTTGACAGAAAAACTGGCAGTTCAAGTGCAGCAGGACCAATGAGTACCAAAGATGAAAGGTTAGGAATCTAGAAGAAGGAAAAAAAGATGATTGGATCAAACTGCTTGATTTGTCGAAGGCTGGGACCTGCTATAATTTTCCTAAAGGAAAAGGAGAAACAGGGTTCAGATATCAAGATTCCTTTCCGATACATGGATAATGGATTGATTTTAAATCGATGGACATAGATCACATAAACTACTAAAATTAAAAGATCAACAGAAAAACCATGCTAGAGCTCGCCAAAATCAAAATATGACAAACAAGGTTTGATCTTCATCAAATTTGCTAACTGCCATATGATGATATATCCACAATTGAGACATCATTTTGCCTCAGTCACAAATTTTTACTACTTCTCAGAACAACTAATAGTCTAGTGCAGAGCATCACAAATTTGGAGTTGCAAACTAGCCTCTAGTACATAAGAATGTTAATTTAGTCTCTGTTTTTTCCTATGCTTGGAGAGATTTTCAAAGGAAGTCTATGAATAACTAGCCATTCTATACATGTAAAACAACTCAAATCACTACGTTTTCTCTTTCAATATAGCCATTGTTTCCTTTTTCTTTTGTTTATAAACTTCATTGAGGACAACAGTGTATATCCCTCTTAGAGTGGCCTTAATCATAAAAAAATTCCTCTTAGTAGTACATCTGGACTTCTGTACTTGTTTATGTTCTGTGCCCTAAACGAATAGTAAAGACAATACCGTCCTTCCTACACTGAGTTCTTTACTAGGACCTCTACATTTAGCACACTTTGGCTTTATCTTAGTCTTGATGTTACAGTTAGTCTTGATTTTACACTTAGTATATTTAGGTATTATTGAACCTGTGGATTAAAGGGTAGAAGAACAAAATGCTAATAGGAAAGACTGGTTTCATTCCCTTTCTTGTTGGGTATAGATCCAATCAACCAAATTTGATCGCTGAAAATAATAAGACAACTTAACTGAAATCAAATAATACAAACTATACGACACTTTCAGGCTGTGGAGACACATCAGATACATGCTGGCACACCGATTTCTCTTGCACAAGCACGCACCACTTACACAAGCCACATCATAACTCCATAAACAGCCATGCAACTGCACCCCTGCAGTACATTGCTCTGTAACTCAACAGGTTCATCCGCTACGTCGCACATATAAATAGAGGAGCTAACAAACCCAAATAGAAGCCATAAACCACTCATTCATTCAGTATAAATTTGTCTATTAGTGGCTTTGTTGACCTTGTCTTATATGGTATTGTCAGGATCAAATATTTACTCACAGCCACAAAAATGTCAGGCCGGAAGATCATAGAGAGAAAAAAAAGTAAAAAAAATTTGTAGCAAGAAAAATCTAGGGCTAATCTAACGCCTTTTAGACAACTCAAACTTTCTTATGACCCTATAATTACTCTATTGAGTCCCACGTCAGTAAGTTAAAGATTGACTTGTGGCTCACAAGTACTTTGAGCACCCTATTTTTTGCAAGTTAGTTTCAAAGTTCTCCCCTATGTCATTGTATCAGTGGTAGATGCACCCTTCAAGAGATGCCCCTCTGAAGAAGATATGACCTGGATGGCTCCATCTTATAGAAAACTGGTTCAGTAAAATCATCCAGATCTCTGTCATCAAGTTAAAGCTTGAAATGTGGATTTATAAGCACTTGAAGAACACTCACCTATAAGCTGATTTTAAAGATTTCTGACAATCCAAATGCTCCATTGATTTCTGACAAACGGCAGTGTGGACTTGTGCATAAATGCACTAGAATATCTAAATTTTTCTATAGGAATATTAATCTAACGTGTATCATGTAGAAAAATTTGCGTTTAAAACGCAAAGTTGTAGCAGAAGACATCAATTTTCCTTCTACTTTTTGACATTTTCAGCTTCCTAACAACTAGACCATAAGCCTCGGAGAATTAGAGAAGAAATTAATATGGTTTTTCCGGAACGAATAAGGCATTAACAGAAGACAGTAAGCAAATATACACAAACACAGATAAAACTAAACGAACACAAAAGTAGAAACATACATACATGAAATTGAATGCTTTGATAGAGAGTGGAAAAGAACCTGATTGAAAATCTGTGGATTTGAGATAACTGGTTCGAGATCGCACCAAATGAAACAGGGCAGCTCTTGCCATTTTTCTGTCCAAATTCTTCGAATTTCAAGGTTAAGGAGTAGCTTAACTAGGTTTTTCTAATTTTATATAATATAAACTAAATTTCAAATTTAACCAGCCGCGGGCATTTGGTCTAGTGGTATGATTCTCGCTTAGGGTGCGAGAGGTCCCGAGTTCAATTCTCGGAATGCCCCTTTCTATTTTTAACTTTCCATTGTTTTTTTTTCCTATAATTTTCAAATATTTCATTCTTATCCAAATTGAAGAAGTATTTGTAGGGAAATCATAATTACCAGGAAATTTGTTTTCATTTTTCCTCATTGTTTTTGACATTTTTTCCCTTTTCGCGAAATGACAAAATCAGTGGCAAATAGCATTTGGTGTTGCTGGTGGTCTAGAAACTATATATTAGATTTTTCATATGTTTATGGAGTGTTCGAGTAAAATAATTAGTAATTTTTAAAAGGAATGATAATGGGTCCGACGAAATATATGGTTAATAGATAGACGCTAATTGTGAATGTGTGGTTTAATATTAATATTTGAAATTGACTGAATAAAAATAGTAGATTTAATCTGCTTTTACAAACATTTTTTAATCCAAATTTTTTAATCGGATTCATAACTTTTCAACCACACGTCTCATTAACTTTTATAAAAATTTATTAAAAATATCATTTTTGGTTAAACCAAACAAATGCTTAGTATTAGACGAACACGTAGTCCGGAATTTTTCTTCTACTTAATCTTCCGTTACTTTCTTCTCTATTGACCCATTTTTCTCTTCTAGTAGGTCTTGCTAATTTCCTCTTAGATTGATGAATTATATATCCAATTTTCACGGTCAGCAGTTGATTAAAATGAACCCCTCCCCTCTAGAAGTTGTAGCATTTTTTCTTTGCGCATGTTTGGGTGTGCTTATATACATATCAATTCCTACCATTTCTCTCCACAACCCTTCCGTTCTCGATATCTCACTTTCTTTACAACAATGGAACATACAGAAAAATTCGAATACTACAATGTAGAAGACGAAGAAGATAGACTTTCTTTTTCTAATCTTCAAATAGAAGACGATGATCAGAAGACGAGCCCAAGAACAAGAACTTCTTCAG
>CAIGRP010037550.1:0-11583 GCA_903798385.1 Fraxinus cuspidata
TTGGCATGTCAAACAGGGCCTAAGAGTATTTAACTCCTTGGAATATAAATGCAGGTTACATTTTAATATACTATATCTGTCAATAGGTTTGCTTTCATTTTTCGTCCGACACAAATTATATGTCCCTTTCTTTAGTTAATGATTTTTCAATTTTCTAATATACCCCTATTTAATATTCTTAGTTATCAATAAATATGAATTACTCTTATTTAAATCAATATTTAATGTAGGGGTATTTTGAAAAAAATGTAAGAAATATTTATATTTTCTACAATATTAATTACATTTTATTAATCGGAGTGAAAATAAAAACAAGTTTATTTTTATGGAACGAATGAAGTATATTTTCTATGCCTTTGCTCGATAATTACTTTAACAGATACATTATTTATCAATGCTTACAAAAAATTAGTATTCAAGTTGCAAAATTCATAAATAAGTAAGGTGAGAATTACATCAAATATATGGTGCGTATTCTATATCGTTTTAATTTGATCTAATTCAATATATTAAACATGTCATTGAAGTTTAAAATTTAGACGAAAGGTTACTTAATTGGGAAAAAAACCAATAAATTTCAATTTACAAATTATATTATGCGTATGGCAATGCGCAATTGCTTTCGAGTCTTAAATCTCGAAACATATGCATCATCGAGTAGGTTTTGTTATGTCATTTTATTGAACCTAAATATAGTACTTTGATTGCAATTAACTTGAAATTAATGGACCCTAATTACTTAAAATTTGCAGTTGGACCACCGATGAATCTACCCCTCGTGTGTGAGAAGTTTTATTCAATTAAGTTGACACCATGACAACAATAGAAGAAAAATATAGAGAATTCAATAGGTTGGAATAGTAATAATGCACGATACGTGTTCATTGGATACTTTATGTCATGATACGTGTGTTGAGAAGATAAATGTGATCACATAAGATTTATATTTATGTATTCATTATATCTACATTATACTCAATATTTCTGAAGGGGATTTTTTAATTATTATTTTTTTAAATATTTTTTTTTATTTTTTATTTGGAAGTCAGGACTAGCCCCTGCTAACACAAGATTTTCGTTAATTTTACTGATGGTCAAAATTTCAAATTAGTTATTGAAGTAATTTTTTGACTCATATGATTTCTAAGCTCAGCCTTCCACAAATTTATAAATAATTTATAATTGGAAATAGTAAGATTTATAATAGTTGGGTCTCACGAAATGTGTAGATAATATTTAATAGTTATGAATGTATAGTCGAAATTAATATTTAACTTTAACTAAATTTATGAACCATTTATAAATTGTTTTCCAAATTGAGAGTGAATAATGTTAAATAATTGATTGGAAATTGATCCCAACACCAATTAATATTTTGTACATNGCAACTTCGAACCCGGCAGACTAGCTTAACTCGCTCCATTAGCAAGTCAAGTTGCAATTTACTAGTGCAAGCCATTTCATTGGCTTGCTATTAGGGTATCGTAGATAAATAATAAAGAGTGAATAAAGTATTATTCCAACAAGAACTGTTTATTCAGTTAAATTCCTATTAATACCAACTTTAACTAGTATAAGAAAAATTATATAAATCAATGATTATTAATTAAACCCTATAACAAACT
This sequence comes from Fraxinus cuspidata, assembly GCA_903798385.1. Lineage (NCBI taxonomy): Eukaryota > Viridiplantae > Streptophyta > Magnoliopsida > Lamiales > Oleaceae > Fraxinus > Fraxinus cuspidata. Next base: position 1,626 of record CAIGRP010037550.1, read on the forward strand.
AAGATGGTGTTTGGCGGAGATTAAAATTGAATTTTTAGTAAATTGTGATAAAAGTTTTTGAAATGTGTGATTGAAAAGATGTGGGATCCATAAAAAAATGTGGTTAATATTGATTGTTTGACCTTGACTTAGATTATAATCAGATTTTAATCTGACCCCAAACATGGCCTAAGTATCAAACCAGTAACTAAACTATGAAGCGTTTTAGAAAACTCAATGAATTAAAACTACTAGGACATCGAATTCTCCTACATTCTTAGATTTTAATATCAATCCAATCAATGGATAATACTTAGACTAGTTGATCAATGTTCTATTTTATTTCATAATTTTTCTTGAGTAATATTAAAACTATCATCACATATGACTCGGAGCAATACATGAATAAAGCAGGTACTTGGAAGGTGATCCTTGAGCCTAAGTAATAAGCCCAAGTGGGAAAGAATGAATAAAAAGACTACTCGGAACTCAAAAGGTGGAGTAATATTAAAACTATTATCAAATATGACTCTACTATATCTCTATGAAAGATGTGAATATATAAAAAAACAATTAAACTCCAATAACGTTAATAATAAGAATATGCAAAGCATAGTAATATATCTTCATCCTCTATAAACTTTACGATGATGGTTACTACGTCTTAAATTTCATATTCCTTCTTTGGAACGAAAATAAAAATCACAATTCTACTAAATTATTGATCAAGTAATTGCGAACATAAAAATCATAACAACCATTCACGCAAAATAAGTATTTAATATCAAAGTTTTGGAATTAAAACTAAAACTTCAAAATATAGAGTTCATCATTGTCCTAATGTCTATACAATTATTTGAGTATCACAAGATTACACAAACACGATGATGAATGTTAATACATCACCTAGAGTTCACTTGTAGAAAGAAAAGCGAAAACAATCTTGAACCGTTGTATCTATTCTAGTCTTATTGAATCCTTTTCTCCTTCTTCAAACATTCAAGTTAATGTACTGAATTTTGTGTATAATTATATGTTTGTGGTTCAAAGCTTCTCCCCCTTGAATGACATATAAAATATTCTTCTTATAGCCCTAAAATTAGGTCAAATTGTGTCACATCCACCATCCATATACTAGTCTACTTGGAGTAGGAAGTAAAATGTGGGCTGCCTCATACAAATCAAACAATTTCATGGTAGAATGGACGCGATTATGTGGTTCAATCCTTGAACATGAAAAAAAATATTTTCTTCCCTTTCTTTATGACAGAGCAATATTTTCAGGGTCTCTATAATTCATCCTCTTGCAATCACTTGGGTCACACCTTGCGATCGCAATGTTATAACTTTTCTTCCTCGTTCGCGGTGGTCCCTATATTTCCTCTTTCATTCAGATGAAGTTCCTAATTATTTGCATCATGGGTTCTTCATCTTTTGTAATGTTACACATTAGTCCCGAATTTTCACAATTTGTTCCTATAGTCCTCATCATAGATTTGTGCTTCAAATGTATCTAAGTTCGGGTTTTGGCTACAATTGATAAAATTACCCTAAACTTAGTAGAAATCTATTCAATTGGCAATAATTTATCAAGATTAAAAGCGCATACACTTATCAAATACCCCAAACTAAACTATTGTTCGTCCTAGAGCAAGAGTATCTAATTAACTCACAAACAAATGAAAATAAAAACTGATTCAATTAGATAGTTTGCCATATTCACCTCAAGTATTGAAATTGCTTGAACAATTTATAATATGTTCCAAAATCATGCTACCACAACAAAATTTTACTTATTCAATGCTCGATCGATGTGCGCGCTCATAATATGAATTCAACTACCATAAACCTTGAGATTGGATATATGAGGACTGGTTGTGGGTTTTGAAGAAATTTGGATTTTTTTTCATTTCTACCTTTTTGAAGACTCCAATACTTTTGAAAATAAAGAAACTAAATAATAAAATTATGAAATAAACTGATAGGTATAGCGTAGCTAGTGTAATTTCTCCTTCACCAACTGGGTAATCCCATTGGGGGACGCAAAAAGAAACTTCTTATGATCCCACTATGTGGTTGCAAAAACATGTCGTGTGGTGACTTGATTTATACAAATCAAAGTGTAGCGACCCATTTAAAATTTAAGTATAAGTATAGCGACCTAGAATGAAATTAAATTCTATGATCAATACATGATTAAAAACCAGTCACGTGTTAATTAATTAAAAATAGAAAAAAAAATTACTTATCAATACTTTAGAGTTATCGTTTGGCGAAATGTTTTTCAATACATTTTCATCCAATATCATCGTCCTAACCCGTAGCTTTAGGATTTATTAAAACTATTAATTTTAATTAGCATGAAACCTTAGGTATTGTAGACACAGTAATTCAGTATGAATTTCTTGAAAATTGGACCAAATCGATTTGTAATTAAAATCATGGAAATGTAACGAGAGGTTTTATTGGCAAAAAAAGAATCGAATTGAACCGAATCAGTCATTTGGGTCTGCTTCTTACACTTTCCCGCTTTTTATTGTATGATGATTTTTCTTTGAGACTTGCAAAATGGAATGTTTGCTTATAACTAGTTTTGAAACACAATCATTATTTTTGGATTACGCTATTAATTAAAATTTATGATCCATTACTTTATTATAGTTTTTGCTTCGATATATAATAAAAGTCAATTTGCACCTTTCAGACATACAAGAAGATGCAAACTAGCTTGAAAGAAGCTATTAGAGCTTTCCTGAAATTGGACAAATTGCAAATTCCATGTCGGGCAAAAAATATAACCAAGTTACTTCAAATATCAAATTGGCATAAAATAATACCTATCACGTACCCCGGTACATAACTAATGCTCGTCATGCCCCTTTCCGGCACTATAAACTCGTAAAACACCTAGTGTAACATTCCTCTAAACTTTATTGTTCACGGTGTTAGTCGATCGCCGTCAAAACCTCCCGTATCATATATATACATCGACTAAGCTAATATCCCTTTCATTGACCACCAAGTGATTTAATAGGTGTCTCGCCTATGTACTTTTATCCAAACAGAAATATTCTCACTAGTTGTCCATATATATAATAGTAAACGCTACGTGCAATGCATGTGTTGTTGTAGTTCTCCATTAGACATAACAACTTACCTATGTAGTTAAATATTTATATGTCAGAGCGATATTTTTTTTTCCAGGTAATAAATATTTTGCCAAAGCGCTTAGTAGGGAAAAATATTAGTAACATGTAAAACAGACACTGCATAAACGTGAAAAATGGATAATCAGTGAAAAACAAAATGTTTTTTCTTTTATCATTAATTTTTTTAACAAGACTTTGTTGTTCCAAATATGTAAACAAACTTTGAAGGCAAACATGTTCCCGAATATGCTTATTTTACGTACAATTCATTTTCTCGATCATTTCTATAGAAATATATTTGGTTTCTTCACACAGAGTAGTGTTTCTAGATCATCTCAATTTCAAGCTTTTTTAGCTTCACGATTGCCTCGACATGACCCTTGAGCAAATGCATGTCCCAAAGCCTAAAATGGTAACAAGAAAGAGACAATGTTATAATTCACAAAAGATCTCAGCCAATGCGCTACTTTTAAAGGGATTACTCACACAAGTGAATCGGTACCCTGCAATATCAGCTTTTCACCATGGTCGACCTCCGAAACTAGCATCAAAATATACTGCAGCTTCCCTTTTGCACCTTTCTTCAGTACAACATCAGAGAAAGCAGAAAGAATCTAAGACTGAATAGATAGAAGATTCCCGGAGAATAGGGACTGGAGTATTAAACTAGTTTTCTTGATTGCATATGTTGGTTGATAATTGCTCAGGAATTCATTGATAATGACTTCGCCAAATTCTGGGAGGGTTACTCTTTTTTTTTTGTTGATCGAACCTTCTGGATTTGTCTACACACACACTCATTATTTACAATAATGATGAAAAAGCAAACGAAATCAACCTATGCGAATGATCAAACACCTAATATTCCATTAATTTCTCATCACGGTCTCCTTATTCTTTGCTAGATGCCTTAAAAAACTGACGAGAAAACAAATCAACAACCCATATTTACATAATATACAGCAAAGAATCAAAGAAAAGGGTTCAAGTAACTAATGAAATTACTTGGTGAGACCCTTAAGGGCAACATGGATGTTGTGAAACGAAGATGATACCGGATTAATCCAATACTAAATTGTTGGAGAAAATAAGAGATTATAACCACGATATGAAGTAATTGATCACAAGAATATAAGAATAAAATAATTTGCAAAAATTAAATTTTTATTATAATATAGAGAAAGAACACAAAGATTCGTGTTTACAATGTTTCTAACTTATTCTAAATCATAATAAAGAGCCAATTATAAATAGAAAACAAATAATGGACATCCAAACCCTAATGATAGAGTTGTAGTAGAAGTAAAATGTAAAATGTAAGAAATGAAGTCGAAAATGGAGTAGATGAAGAAAAATCACGCAAGGTAGTAAACATACCAGGTGGCACCTAGGTGCCCTAGTCCAGAGCTGCGGCACTGAGCCAAAATCTTCTTGGCGCTGTGGCACTCCAGCATCCACTATCGAGTCCTTTATTTTAAAAACTTGATTTTCTTCATCCCAATGTCCCCTTCAAATCCAATATAAATTTGAACTTCCAATTGAGCTTCCAAGCAGAACTTCAACTAGAATTCGCCAAGTAAACTTTAATAGGATTCCACAATAGCATTCCAAATAGAATTATTCTTAATGTGTACTTTAATTAGAACTCTAAGTTATTTTCAACAAAGAATTCGAGTCACATCCAAACTCTAACAATCTATATCTTGACACGAATTCTACTGCAATAAACAAAACTACAAAAATAAAAATAAAAATAAATCTCTACCTAAAGAAAAATTTCACTGTAAGGAATAAACTTGAACTCTTTAATGAAAAACACAAACGAATTTCTCCACAAAAAAAATTCAATTGGAAATAGTCTCCACTACTACTACTCCAACTATGGGCAAATTTGATCTAATGACTATCAAATAATGCTGAAACAAGCTTTGTAACAAAATCAGAACTAAATACATCAAAAAATGGATCTTGGCTAGAATAAACACCTTTAACCACATTCAAACTATCAACTAAATAAGCTGAATTGTACTTCTGTGAAAGTTTATGGCAAAAAAGGGGTTCGTTAGGAACTGAATACAACGACACCGTCGATGATGGTGGTAAGGTGGATTTATCCATAACTTTGTAAATTCAACTGAAATGTATTCCTTAAAAAGACCTAAAGTAGACTCCAACAGTACAAAATCAAACTCTAAATCCACATGAGTTCTTAAAATATGGTGATTGCTCAAAGATTCTGTATAACACTGCAAGATGTATAAATAAGATTTTCTATATCCTTTTAACAAAACACAGTATCCTTTACTAACCTTGAGGACTCCACATTCAATAATATAAATGTACCCTTTTGAACAAGAGTATTTAAGGAGATAAGATTTTTCTTCAGATCTGAAATGTGTCTTACCGTATCAAATTTTCTAACCATTCAATCAAATATTTTTATTCTCACTCGGCTATACCAGATATCTCGCAAACTGTATTATTACGGTCATTACAACACCTTTTGTAACTTTTTCATATGTTGAAAACAAATCTCAATAAAAAGTCATATGAAAAGTGCAAGCTGTATAAAAAATGTAAGCCTCGTAAGGATTGGAGTTGTAGTTAGACATAAGTAAAAACTCTTCATCACTATTAGGATTTTTTCAATACTTGCTTCTGATTGTTGATTTGCAATCAATTTTGATTTATTTTGCAATTTATAACAATCGTTTATCAAGTGCCTATTTTTCTTACAATAATTATAAAATTTGAACTTAAATTTTGACTTGTCCCTTGAACAACAACCATCAACAATGAGGTTGTCTCCATGACCTTGGGACGCTACAAAATACTACATTTTAATTTAAATTTAGAGCATCATAGAATTCTACGATGGTGAGAGTATCACGACTATACAAAATCGTGTCTCTAAAAGACATGTATGAAGCAGTCAATGAACACAATAACATCAATTACAAATCTTATTTATCATATTTGACCTCCAAAGTTTTCAAATCAGTGATGATTTTCTTAAAAGCAGTTAAGTGATTCTCAAAAGATGTACCTTCAATCATATATGAGAATATAGACGTTGTTTATGATGTAATTTGCTAGTGAGACGCTTTGTCATGAATAATTGGTCCAATTTTAACCATAATGCAGTGACTGACTTCTTCTTCAAAACGTCCTAAAAAATATTATTTGAATGGTGAAGATGAATTTGAGATAGGGCATTTCGATCACTCCGTTGTTTTTTCTCCTAAGTCCAAATTGTGGACATTTTGTCAAATCCTAACAATGCGTCATCCAAATCTATTTGAGTGAGTAATAGTAACTTTACCTACTATAAAGAGAATATTTTATTGTGATCTAATAACGAAATATCATACTTCATTGTTGCTATCAAGAAAGATCAAGTTGAGCTATCAATTTGATCAAAACATTGATCTTCCCAAGAATTTCAAAACCAAAAACTCTAATACTAGTTTGTTGTAAAACGAAGATGATACCGGATTCATCCAATACCAAATTAATGGAGAAAATAAGAGATTATAGCCACAAAATGAAGTAATTGATAACAAGAACAAAATAATTTACAGAGAATGAATATTTTATTATAATATGAAGAACAATACATAAATTTGTGTTTACAATATTTCTAACTTATTCTAAATCGTAATGACGAACTAACTATATATAAGGAACAAATAGGGGACATCCAAACTCTAATTGTAGAGTTGTAGTTGAAGTATAATGTAAGAAACATAGTAGATGAATAAAAATCGTGCAAGGTAGAAAACAAACTAGGTAGCGCTTCGGTGCCAACATAGAGCCTCGGCGCCGGGACAAAATCTTCCTGGCACTGTGAAAGAATTCACCTAGTAAACTTGAATATGATTCCACAATAACATTTCAAATAGAATTTTTTCTTAATGTGCACTTTAATTAGAACTACCAATTATCTATAACAAAGAATTTGGGTCACACCCAAATTCGAACAATGGTAGTAGGCAAAATTGTGATACACATACAAAAGATCATACTCCACACCGAGAAATCAAATCCATCAAATTCGTTGTTAACCCAACCCACCTTTGTGACTGAACGGCCAAAAACCTTGTCATGTGCTTGAGAGTTGTATCATTCTCAATCTTATTAACAACCTGTAGTTGGGGACACACGGTATCTTACATAAGTTGATAACCAACGTGCATTCAGTTTAGTTCCAAAATAAATTTCCATCCTGTTATCTTGTCTATTTTCATATAAAAATGGCTTTATTTTAAATAAATCTTCATTACTATTACAGTACTACACATATTAGAATATTAGAGCCATCCAATTTGTCTTCGCCCCACGAATAATATATTCTTGCCACCTGCTTTTTTTTTTTTAAAAGGTACTACCCCAAGATAAAAGCAAGTAGAATTAAAAGAAAGGATTAGATTAAATTGTTGAGTTGTACTGTAATAAAATAACATTTTATAATAAATAAATTATGTTTTTATTTATTCCTTGTATTTATTTCATATTGAGCATGCAAATTAAAGTGCTTGTTTCATGAACTACATCAAAAAATAGTTTATGTGTTGATCATAAATAATTAAATAAGAATTGATATTGTATAATGTTGTCACCTTGTAGTGTAAGGTTGTAGTTTTGACTGATTTATTGTTCAAATTTTCGATTTGTCCTTATCGCGCAAATAGTTGAAGAAGACAATAATACATTTGAAGTGTATTTGAATAAACCACTTATCGAATTTAATTTTATAGCATGACTTTGCAGTGAATTAAATTTCACTTGATTGTTTGGTACTTCGTCTAAATCTCTTAACAAATTTAAGTATACTTTTTTCTTGAGTTTGATAGTTTTTTGATTCACCAGTTGATGAGATTAATTTGATTAGTCAAATATTTCGATGAGCTGTGAGCTTGAGAATGAGCGAAGTAAAGAACATGAATTCGTGTGACAATTTTTGCCCCCAAAAACAAGTGAGTAATTATTAATTATTTTCTTGTTGAACAATTAAAATTTGAGCTTAATTTAATGATGGCTAAACTTCGATATCTGTGAAACTGTTGAAGAAAGTGATACTAACTAAAGGGGCAAAATAGTCATTTGAGCTTGTACCAAATATTAGATCTCGGACAGGAAAAAAGTAAATATACGGTGGGTCAAGAAAAAAAAAATTATTGGCTTTTGTAATTTTATATTCTGAATGTCTTTTCTTTTGACTTTAGTAAAAAAATACTGGTAATTAGATTGTCTAGAATTAGACATGATCTAATTATCATAAATTTGATAATTACTAACTACATAACTTCAAATGTCCCATATTTAACCACAAAATGTGCCACACACCCTAATATAAGGTGTCCTATATCTTAGTTACAAATGTGTCCAAGACTTTAAGCACAAATGTTGTATAGAATAAACAAAATATGAGTTATAGACTTCTCTTCCATACATAATATATCTTGCATCATGAGCATCTAGTGGATCACTGAACCCACAGGAGACACCAGTCACCTTTTAAAATAGTACCCTTCCTGGAAGAATATGCAGGAGATCCCTTGTCTACCAGAGGCATTTGAAAAATGTGGAGAAGATGTAGAGGCTGCTAGCAATGAAATAGAAGTTGGAGCTTATGTCCCAGCAGTCTATCCAGCGGCTGAAGAACAAAAGAAGATCAATACACTCTTTGCTAATAATAAAAATTTATTAGTTGAGAACAGCGATATCACAAAAAAAACAATATCAATTTATATTTGCACGATTTGAGTCTACTTGAGCTTTCACTTTCTTGTTGCCAAAGAATAAGTGGTACGTAAATATTATGCGAAAAAAAAAAAAGCAGGCAGCATAATTTATTTCACTATTATATAGAATGATAACACAAGCTTGTGCAAGTGGGAACATATCCATGAGACTGGGTAGAATTCTGAGAACTGTTATTGCTTAAGTTGATAGGCTGAAGACTGGTATTTGGTAAGGGTAAAGAAGATTCCAAAATGTTCAGATTCTTTAAACAGTCATTTTCAGCTGCATGATATGACTTGGAGAGGGGAGCAAGGGCAAAACCACCCCACCAAGACCTCCAGAAGCAAAAATATTGCTTTGTGATACAGAAGAACGTAAAAATAAGTTACAAACTTTTAGCTATAGCAAGGAAAGTGACATTGCCAGAGTGATTAAATTACCTTTCCTATCTACTGAAAATGTGATACAGTTCATGAAATCGAGTCCTTCTAGACAAGTGACCAACATGGAGGCGAGTGTTACTGTCGATTTGAACAAGGTGAAGAAGAATAATATAGTGGAAGTAATTATATTGCTAGCAGAATATATTGAACTCTTAACACAATATTTGTAAGTGATTGATCAGGAACTCACACCATACAAGGAGGTGTATTTACCTTAAAACTTGACTATGGTCACACTCCACTAAGAATCTCGATAAGCTACCCATTATGCAAAAGCCAAAGGCAAGTATGAATTAGCCAAGCACCATCAAACAGTAAAAGAAGACAATTGATTTGCAAAGCGAAAAATCATCCCTCGGACAAGCTTGATTAAAGGCTAGAATCTTTAATGGAAAATGAGCAGTGGTGGGGTGCACTCCAAAAGATACTAATGGTTATTAAAGATATTGATTAATTAAATCCTCAATTTTTTACCTCATCTTCAAACTATAATAGTATTAAATTCGTTTCACATTCGAGTATTTAATTAATTGAGATTAAAATTATGTTAGCATGCCTTAGATTGAGGGAAAAATATTTTATCGCATTTTCATATTTCTTATTTTTCTAAATAATATGAAGAGTGTATATATATATATATAT
>CAIGRP010037552.1:0-22322 GCA_903798385.1 Fraxinus cuspidata
TCTTCATCATGAGTTCAATCTTTACGTGTGGATCGTCACTAGTTGAGGGGCCTCGGATCCGGGAGTGGCCTCGGATTAACATGGGCCTTGGATCTGGGGAGGCCTCGGAATTACATGGGCCTCGGAAGTACATGGGCCTCATATTAACATGGGTATTGTTATTCGTAGAGAGCAGTCCAGCCACGTGGCAGTACCTAGTAACAAGTCATAAAAGGATAATTTCCTCAACTCTCTTCCATTAGCATAAAAAATCAATTTAGAGAAAAGCAAGAGAGAGAGAGAGAGAGAGAGAGCACACACACACACACACACACACGGTTTTTAATTTCAACCTTAAAAAATAAAACTTAAAAATTAAATTAAAAATCAAGTCATAATTCATCTTTTTAATAATAATAATAATAATAATAATAATAATAATACTAATACATACATGAATCTGTCTCCTACCCCCTGCTCCCATGGCCTTTCTACCCCTCTAAATCTAAAGTATGTTTGCCATGAAATCTCTTTTGAAAAATCTCTCACCTATAATACTAAGCTTTCTCTCTATACAAATACAAACTTTTCGACCAAATTGGAGGTCGACAACTCCATCCAAGGTCTTTTGGGCCTTTTAAGTTAATTGGTAATGGTCTTGTCGCCAAAATTTGGCCAGAAGGGGTCGAATTAAGTGAATTTGGATGTGATAAGTGTATTTTATACACTTATTTGGAACCTTAAATAATAATATTCTATAGTTCCTTTGATAAAATGTCGCCTAATTCATTGTATATTGTGTTTAACAGATAGAACTCAATGGTTTGAGACTCATTTTTTGCCCAGCAAACATTCGAATTGGAAAATGATATTTCAATAAGAGCTATAGCCCTTTTAATTATCTTTCTAACGCACTTTGTATCACCTCAATTGAATATTAAGAAAGAAAGTTATGACAAAAATATTAAAGGCAAATTGAGAGAAGCCTAGGAGCTTGCCTAGGCATATAGAGGAGGCAAACTTCTCCTCCTCTTCTAAGACCTATTGCAGCTCCAAAACCACCTGATACTCTCGGCCCAAGGTAAAAAGGGAAAAAAATATTTTTTTCTTTTTTTATTTTGAAATCTTTTAGAATTCAATCTTTTTGCATTATATATATTCCAAAGCCATCAAGAACGTCCAGAATAGAGATCGATTTTATCATAGTAGAACAAGAAAAGAGAGAATTTTACATTGAAGAAGCGAAATTCCATCTCTTGGGTCGGATTTCAGGTGATGTTTTAGAAATTTTCAAGTTTTTCAATACTTTCTTAGCCTCGGGTGATGTTTTTTCTATTTCTTGTATATAATTTCCATATGGCAATAATAGGCTAAACAATTTTATATATTTGATGAATGATGAAACCTATGAATTTATAGTTTTTAATTCAATACTTACTTTTTTTAGTTAATTATTGTGTTCTTGATTAAATATACGTGAATCTTATACTGTTTAAATGTTTGGCCATAATTTAGATAACTAGTTACTTATTTGTAGTGTTGAGAAACTCATAATAAGTAGAACACTGCATATTTAACACGAGGGCAATAAATATTAGGAATAACCTTTATGACATGTGCAATCGTGTGTGATAATCTTGTGATTGAATGCGTGTTTTTCATATGAATTCGAAGTAGAAATATTGTCGTGTTACGCATATATTTAATATATGTTGGAAGAGAATATGAGATATTAACGGATTATTGATTGTCTTGAAGACATTAATCATGCTAACTTCCATAAGTCGAGAATTAGAACTAAACATCAATACATTGATATCACATTTGACAAAGTCCATTCTTTTACGGCTTTCATAGTTTAATTTAGGATAATTACATAAACAAACACTTTTTGTTTAAGATCATCAAATTTGGTATAAACTGATAGACTTTAATTACATTTATTCCTCGTGGGACATACTTTTACCAAGTACTTGTTACTTATCATTGATTTCGTATGCTTGCGGGTTTTGTCCGAACAGGATACATGCCTTGCAAATCCCTATGTGAATCTGCTGATTTCTAGTTTAAATCTGTTGTTGTTTATTGATTTTCTAGAGTAGAAGTTGATGGTTTTTTCTATTGGGTTTGGCGACAGATCAGGTGACTTTTGGATAGAGAATGGTGGCGGATCCATGAATGGCCAAAATTGTTCCTTAGGTTAACCTCATTTATGTGATGGTGGTGCAGTGGTGTGGTTGCAATTTACAGACATATGCGGGTGATGGTGTTGTGGTGGAAGTTCGGTAGAGGTACAGATCTATGTCGTGGTGGTGATGATAGCAACGTTTAGGTACATCTGCATGGTGATGGTGAAGTTGTAGTAACATTTTGGGTGGTGCCGATTGTGGTGGAGTGGGTGGAATGAAGAGCGATTGTGACCAATTATTTGGGTAATTATGACTAATAAAATGAGTAATTTGTTACCAATATATAGTATGTGACCTAAAAATGTGTAATTTTATGACTAAATTTCTAATTGTGATATACAATTGTGTCTTTGTGATGTTGGGTTTTTATTTCCTATTATGGGCTTATATGTTTAATTAACAATTGTTATATGGGCTATCTAATTAAGTAGGACTAATTTAAGTTATCCAAATATTATGCTTTATAATCATCTATTGGGAATGGATTTTTGTAATGTGTAATTACTGATTAGTAGAATAATTAGGGTTAATATGACTCTAATTGAAAACTAGTATATAGAGAACTTTAAGGGTTATGGTCCCCAAGGTTGAACATTCACGATTGTACATCTCCTTATTCCCCATCTGTGAGAGATAATTTTTTGAGACCATGATTAATCTGTGGAAGATCTCAAACCCCATTGATTCATCCCCATGGATTCAAGTATGTTTTCTCTTAAATTGAATTCTTAATAACTTGACATGAGACCCTTTGACATGTATGGTTTATCAATCTATTTGTAAATTAATATCAAACAAATAGTATAGAGCTTAATTTCATGTTATATTACTAGGAATGATCACGATAATTATGCTTTATAAATTTTTTGATAAATTATTTCATCATACATAATTTTGAATTGTTATTTGGCTACCCATATGGATATTTAGGGTTAAATATAAAGTATGTATGATTTTCTTGGTCATTATTGCATGATTGCATTGTCCTTTGAAGTTTTCAATTCATGGTAGAATTTTGGGGGTTCTAGTTTTCTCTCTTAAGCTTTGGTTCGTTGTAAAATTGCACGAGAAAACTCTAGGATTATCCTCTTTGTTATATGAATATTTTGATTACGAATTAATGAAGAAAAACACCAATTTTCAAAATTTATTTTGGATTTCTTTTTTTTGCTCAAGAATGGAATTTCAAAAAAAAAAAAAAATCAGAACTAGGACCATAGCACTTGGCACTACGGCGCCAAGGTCTAGGTAAAAATTTTTTTGTTTTGCACAATTGTCTTACAACTTAAAATAAATTAATTGAAACAATATGTTACCAAAATAACCTCTGTTACTTAGATTCATTTATTTTGGGATATTATTTCTAATATTTAAGTGAGCAATGATTGGTCCAAATGAAGGTTATTGGTTGGAAAAATAATAAGCATACCTATAGGAATAAATGTATGATGATTATCTAGTTGCCATGTGAACAATGAACCAGCCAAAGGAAGGTCTTTGTTTGACAAGACTTATTGTAAGCATTTGATTATTGCATGGCGAGTACCACTTACAAGTTGATGTTTCTTTCTAAAGACTAAAAGTTAATGTTGTGCTAGGTATCTTGAAATAGAGCCCACCAATGTTTATTTGGTTATTTATGTCACGCATATATGTGCTACTATATTCGCCTTGACAAAATTTTTGGATTGTGAGCTTAATATTTTTCTTTGTTCTCTATTTAGTTACTACTTCTGCTACTACTATTACCACCGACATTAATTCTATTTTTGTGCTTAGCGGCACAAACTTCAAGACTTGGATAGAGAACATTTCTATTTTTCTCAGCTATATGGATCTTGACATTATGCTAAGGAAAGAACAACATACACATCTCACTGTTGAAAGTTCCTTCGATAATAAAAAGGAACATAAGAGGTAGGAGCGTTCTAATCGCATGAGTCTTATGATGATGAAACACATCATTCCGAAAGTATTTAGGGGCGCTATGTCCGATGACAAAAATGCAAAGAAGTTCTTTGAGGAAATTGAGAAATGTTTTGTAAAGAACAAAAAAATGGATACAAACACCTTTTTGGCTAACCTTGTCTCAAAGAAGTATAAAGAAAAAAGTGAACATAGGGGAGTACATTATAGAAATGTCTAATATCGATTCAAAACTAAAGGCAGTAAATTTAGAGTTGTCTGATGACTTGCTCGTGCATTTGGTACTCGTTTCTCTTCCTGCATAATATAATCAATTTACAGTAAGCTACAATACTAAAAAAGATAAATGGACTCTTGATGAGCTCATATTGTGAAGGAAGAAGAAATAATTAAACGAGAAAAGGCTGAAAGTACTCACTTAGCCACTATTTTTAAGGACAAGAAACAAAAAAATGGATAAGAGTAAGAAGCTGCAGTTGGAACATACCAACCCAAACAGAAGATGAAACGTGATAAGGAATTTATTTGTTACTTCTACAAGAAAGTTGGACATATGAAGAAGGAATGTTTCAAATACATTGCATGACATGTAAAGAAAAGTACATTTTTCACTTTGATCTTTGAAGTTAATTTAGCTTTTGTACCTAGTCATGCTTGATGGATAGATTTTGGTGCTACTACTCATATAAGTGATTATACAAGGTTGCCTGTGGAGCCAAAAGCCAAATGATGCTAAAAGATTCATATATGTGGGCGATAGTAAAATAGTTGTAGTGGAGGCAATATGAACCTTTAGATTGTCTTTTAAGATTAGTTATTTTTTAGATTTGGAAGAGACACGTAGTACCATCGTTTAAATGGAATTTAATTTCTATTTTGCTTTGGACGAATTTAGTTTTTCTTTTTCACTTGAAAATAATAAAGTTAGTGTTTTTCAAGATTCAAAAATTATTGCACTTGATTCTTTGATTGATAATCTATACTTCATGGATACAATTGCCTCGTATAATAAAACTTTGCAAACAACAAATTGTGTTTAAAAATGAAAATTAACTGATGAGAATTCCACTATACTTTGGCATAAGCGTTTAAGGCATACCTCCAAACAGAAAATAGTGAGACTTGTGTTTGACAGAATCTTGATCCCACTGATTTAACAAATTTCAAAGTTTGTATTGAATATGTAAAGGAAAACAAACAAAGATGAGGAAATTAGGTGCTAACAGGAGTTCAGGTGTAGTAGAACTGATACATACTGATATATGCGGCCATTCATTATGACTTCTTGGAATGGTCAACAGTATTTGAATACGTTCATCGATGATTATTTTCGTCATGGGTATCTATATTTAATTCATGAGAATTCACAATTTCGATACGTTCATCGATGATTATTTTCGTCATGGGTAGCTATATTTAATTCATGAGAATTCACAATTTTAATACGTTCATCAATGATTAGTTTCCTATGCTCTGAAGCCAATGGAACAAGTCTTATAGCCAAAAACTGATCAGAAACAACATAATTTCTTACCTCTTTTTGTGAGCGAATGGTCAGGCTTCCCAATGCAAATGGAGTGTTGTTCATCATTTGATTCTTCCTAGAAACTACATTTCTTGCTACCTCGATATATGTGCAAAAGGGCACAAATTCCAATGCAAAGATTCCCGACCAAATTGAATGTTTTCCTAGGGATTTTTAGGTCTCCTAAAACCATTGGTATTGAAGAATTTAGTTGGGAACGGAAGTGGGCAGCGTTGGAATTCAAAACTGAAGCATGTTGATGATGAATTTGTTCAATTGCAGGGATAGCGATGTTCATTTGATGGTGTAGAAGACTCAACTTGGTCGAATTTCTGGTTTGGATCAACATAGAACTCCTAATTGGAGACTGGATTTCGCAAATGCCCTGTTCACGAACTGGGAGAGATGGGGATTCTGCATTTTGTTGAAATTGAAAGAAGCCCATGGTCTCAATAGCCGCACCATGATGTGGGGAGGTCATGTACGTCGGTCCATGATCATGGGCATTGTTGCTAGTGCCGAAAAATGCACAAGAGGTTCGAGATTCGCTTGGTTCGAACTGTAGCTCATTTTGATTTAAAGTTACGTTAGATGGATGTAAAAATTGTTTTTCTCAATGGTAACAATGAGGAAACCATATATATGGTGTAGCCAAAAACTTGTATCCGATGATCCGAATTCTATGACTGCAAGCTAAAAAAATTCATCTATTGTCTGAAGACATTCTTTATGCGTCGACCATAGGGAGTGTTATATATGCTGAAGTATGTACGCATTCAGATCTAATGTTCATAGTAGGAATGTTAGACAGGTATTTCAATAACCCTAAAATAGATCATTGGAAAGCAGACAAATGGGTTATGAAATATTTACTAGAAAATAAAAGACTATATAATCACATATCGGAAGCGAGGTCATTTGGAGATCATTTGATATTCTGATTCCGATCTTGCGACTTTTGAAGACACTAAGAGACCCACTTTGGACTATGTCCACCTACGACAAGAGAACTGTTTCCTGGAAGAGTGCTAAGTAGTCACTCATAGCTCATTCTACCATGACAATTGAATTTATAGCTTGTTATAAGACAACAAATCAAGCGACATGAGTGCGATATTTTGTTACTGGGCTGCAAATTGTGATTGGTATTGAAAGACCGCATAAATTTTCCGTGGCAATAAGTCAGCAGTGTTATATTCAAATAACAACGGAAGCTCTTCGAAGTTGAAGGATCTATACATTAAGTTTCTGGTAGTTAAGGAGAGAGTTCAGAGTAATATAATATCTATAGAACATATAGGAACAAATTCCATGATTGCAGATCCGCTCACTAATGTTTACCACTTAAAGTCGTTCACAAGCATACTGCTTATATGGATGTCATTTTATATAATAATATGTTGATTTAGTGGGAGTTTGTGTTCGTTGGATGTTCTTTTGATTAGATGCATATTTGTGAAATTTATAAATACATTTGGTTTTCTGCAAAATAAAGTAGATGGTTTAAATTTTATTTACTCTGAATATATTCTCTGTGTTTGTGGTCTAAACATAAAGTTGGAAAGACTATAGATTGATTTTACTTTGGAATAAAGGACCAGTTGGTAATAGGCATATTTGCACTTTGTATGTAATTTTCGTGCTGTACATGCATACTTGATCTAGTCATTGTATATATTAGGTATGGTAACCATTGATGGATCATCTAGTTACTAAACAAGTGTAATGAAGGTCGCTTTGATCTCATGCTGGTATACGAGATGGACCGTATTGTAATTGAGGAGATGTTTCAAGACAAGATATCAAATTTAGTATACACTTAAGGTTATGGAATACAATTGTTTTCAAAAAACATATGTAACCCAAGTGGAAAATTGTTGGGATATTATTTCCAATTATGGGCTTCTATATTTAATTAACAACTGTTATACATGCTATCTAATTAAGTAGTGCAAATTTTAGTGATCCAGTTATTAGGCTCTAGAAGCATCTATTGAATATGGATTTTATGATGTATAGTTATCTATTATTAGACTAATTAGGGTTAATAGGACTCTAATTAAAAACCTAGCACATAAGAAATTTCAAGGGTTATAGTCCCTAAAGCAAAGCATTCACGATTGCACATCTTCTCATTCCCCATTTGTGAGAGAGATTATTGAGTATCGTGATTAGTCTGTGAATGACTTCAAATCCCATTGATTCATCACCATGAATTAAGGCATGTTTTCTCTTGTATTGAATTCTTGATAACTTGACAAGAGACCCTTTGGCATGTATGATGTATTGAATCTAGGGTTTTGTCAATCTATTTGTAATTAAGATCCAATATGTAATTGATAAATAAACTGTGATCGATTAATTTGATAATTTATAGTCGATAAATAAGTGGTAATCTATAACAATGTGTATTTGTGACTAAGTTTGCAACTGTGACCCACATTTTGTGTGTTTATGATCGTGACATTTGTAATTGTGACTAGTACTTAACTGTAATAATAAATTATATGTTATTGTGACCTTAACTTAATTAATTATCTAATTAATATTATCTGATTTTTGAAAAATTCCAAAGTTTGAACGCCCGGGTGAGTCCGGCCCAGTCTACGCAGCACAATGGACCCGGGTCACCTGAGGCCGGGGATTAAGTCGCAAGTCATTTTGCTTAAACTTGCACTATTATGTTATAGTTCACAAATTCAAACGGAAAATCTTCTTTTTTGTTTTGTGTCCCAAATTGGTTTTTCTCTGCTTTTCGGCTTTATTCACACGCGCGCGCGCGCGCACACTGGTTCTGCCCTGAATCTTGCTCAGAGCTTCGTGAAACTGTAAATCCATCAATAATTCCGACACTGGAGAGGATGAAAATGGTGGAGAGCAGTGAAGAAGAAGATGATTTCCCATCCATGGAAAGTGTCACACCGCAGTCCAAGATCGACACCATTTACCAGTCCAAGACTGAAAAGGTAAAAGATTTAATTAAAAATCTCTCTTTCCCTTTGCAAATGGAGTATTACTTTAATTCAATTATTGTAAAATGTGCTGGGGTGGTTTCCTTATTGCTTAACTTTAATTACTTGAAAATTGAAGGATTCCGCATTCTGAGTTATGGTTTTTCGGAAAGGATAGGTTTACCTCTCTCACTATCTAGTTTTGTTTTTGATTTTTTATGTATCTGCATAATTTTCTTGTTGGAGTTACTAGATGACACTATAGATGGAGTACAATGCCTTTTGCCTTAGAGATTGTTCCTTGCTATGATAATTAGCCTTGCAGCTCTCGATTCCGTGAGGCATGTGGATTGTCATCGTTTTCAGTTTTCACATTTGATCTCCCTCTATAAAGATAACCAATCGATTCTTTCAGGGTGTTTTGTCTTATAACTGAGAATAGATCAGATAATATTTAAATTCTTGGAAGGGATACAGATTGAGCTTCTGATGTTTTGGATTTATTAGTTCCTAGCTTGTATGAAACTTATAAAACATAATCTAATGAACTACTTATTTTGGCTCTTTCGTAAAACTACTTTCATCCATCACTTGTGCCATTATTAATAGCCAATATTCATATTTATGTAGGGAATCAGGAAGATCTGTTTTGAGCTTTTGGATTTAAAAGATGCCGTCGAGAACTTGTGTAGTAATACACTCACAAAATATTCGGCTTTTTTGAGGTAAGAGTAATGAATTGATAAAGATCAAAAAGTTAGTAGGACATAGTACTCTCTTTCTTTACTCATATTTTGTGTATGTATTTTTTTCTCCCTGTGTTTGCTCCATCTTTATCCATTTAGATAAAATAAATTGTGACAATTTTCTTCGAATAGGAAAGTTAAAGATAGAAGCCCAGCTTGATTCATGGATTACCATTGCTAGAATTAATTCTTCATAGTACGCAAGCGATTACATATGTACACACTTCAAAATTGCAATAAAGAAAGTATTAGTCTACTTTGTCTATCGTATTAAGTTAATTCTTATTTTTATCTTGATTTTGCAAGAGCTCTCAGATGAAAAAATATTCTTAACTTTTCACGTAAGATGACTGTGCTTAGTATCTTCATTGTAGGTGTTACGACCCAAATTTTTTACCTTTTGAATCATTATACATGTACCGTAAACAATACTTTCATAAACAAAAGGAAAGCATATTATTTTCTTAAAATGTAAAGATCTAAAATTTGTTTAAAGAGAAATACGATAAACATTATTAAAAATCTTTAAAATGCATAATTTATTTTTCTTTTTACCAGGGCAAGCACAATCCACTTCCGACCACCTCAAACTAAAAAGTTTAACACATACACGTGAGACATAAATTTCAGTAGATGAGTAGTAACGAATTTCATCTCATATTTAAATATAGGAAATCATTACATATGGAGAAATTGAGAATTAAAATCCGAACTTCATGGCTATAATTCCTGTGTGTAGCGGTACTAAACTCTGGTCCTTTGAACTTACACATACATGACCCTTATCATAATCATAATTTGGATTTCCGTATCATCATATTCATAACATAAATTTCCGTAATTTAAATAATGAAAGAACAATTCATACTACTACACTTACAGTTGTATGGAAGAAGATCAAAATAAATCGAGGAAATCGTCTTGTTAGACTTTCACTCCAAAATTCTTTGGATATCGTGCGTGCTAAACTTTATAATGTGAAAGTGTACGTAAAAGATGAGTTAAAAGAAAGGAATGTGTAAAGTACAAGCTTAGTTGCGTGTGAGTGTAAGTAATATGAGGGGGTATGAATAGGGATATCTAAGGTTTGACTCTATTACCTATTTTGGTACAAACATTCATTTCCTTATTAATACCATATGTTTTTCCATATAGAGTGTAATAAATCACTCAAATAATTACCCAATTAACTATATTAATAAATATATAATTGCTACTAATAAGATATGGCCATATAATTAAAACATTTGATTTAATTATGCCAAATTAAATATTCTATCATACCATATAAATATGTGAGATTGCTAATCACAAATGCATAAATAATGTTTCTAATTTTTAATAGATGAAAGTTTCTCTAATTATAATAATTAACCAATTAATTAGGTTAATTGACATGCAAAATTTATATCAAATCATGCAATCATATTTAATTAAAGTAGAAATTAAGTTACTTTCCGTAATCTAGATACGACAATCCCGTAATCTTTTCTTTGACTAAACATGACAATTCCATGACCATTTCTTTGCCAAAATTTGAAATTTAAAAAAAAGTGCACATTGGGTCCTTCAACTATGAAAAGTCATCAAATTGGTCCCCTAACTTTCAACAACTTATACTAAGGTCCTAAATTCAAGACTAATAACTAATTTGACTTTTCGGGTGTTATACCACAAGTCCAAATCGAGCATTTGTATCTCTTCACAAATATACTACTGGGGAAGTTTCGGTATCCTCTCTTCTCTTTTACATCGTTCTTTACACATTGAGGACAATGTGAGATTTAAGTTTGAAGGTAATTGTGCTTTAGTTGTTATGATTTTGTGTTGACAATTTAGATAGCCTTCCAGGCTTAGGATTGCTTGATGTTTAAAATTGTTGTTAATTTATGAGATATACATAACTAAATATGCTATTTGTGCCTAATTTTTTTTTTGGTCTATTTGAGATCCCAAGTTACTTTGAGTACAATAGTCATGATTAATTGTTATCTAAATGTGAAAATTTTGGATTGATGGATAGATTTTTGAATTGGTAGGAACTAGGTCGTGAGTTATGCATAAATTTTTATAAATCTTATATTTTCTTCTCTTTCACTTAACCATACTGTGAATAAGGTTTTTTTTTTTTTTGGTGGGGGGGGGGGGGCAATGACACCAAATTTTATAAAATATTATCTAAAAGTGTGTTGATTCCATGCATGTGAACATAATTGTGTGGAGTGTTTTTTGCTAACTATAAGATAGATAATAACCATATACTAGGGATCTAAGCCCATTTATTTTGTCATGCTAAAAAGGGACATTTCACTTGTTGATCTTGTCTCACTCCGTAGCCTTTTTTACTCGAGTTGTTAAGTTTGTAGGGGTATCTCGAAACTCAGTACCCTTTGGTTTAAAAAAATGAGGGGTTATCGACCTAAATCTTGCTACATGGGTCAAAAAGAAAGTTTAAAAGATTGAGGTTAATCATGAACTTTTATTGAAAATCTTGATGAAAATTGTGCAATTCTATTTGATGTTTGGGTTTACATAACTGGTGGCTTTAAATTACTTAGTTTAGCTTAAATGCCGAAACACTCATCTAGTAGAAAATCATCACGTGGATAGATTTTTGACATTGTCGTTAGGCCCAACCAAATTAGAGGGAGAAAAGAAATGAGTGATTTGAGACCAACTTTTAGATTTACACTTGGGAAAAGAAAGTAAATATATATTTAAGGAGTGTGAATCTTACGAGTGGGAAAAGAAATATTTGACCACAAAGGGCTGAATCAATTTGGAATTTTTTCGTCTTAACTACTTTTTTCCTAATTTAGATGATGATTGAAAGTGATTATGCACACATATACACCGATCGAACATTGGATAAGCTTAAATCGTTTCAGTAGCATTATTTGGTGGATATTTGTGAATCGATTACATAATTTTACACTCATTAATATTTTAACAAGCTATTTAATATGTTAATCATTATCACATTTGCTTGATTGTGTTGTAGGTAATCTTGCTCAGGATGAGTAATAACTTAAGTTTGGGGTATTTGATAAATGTGTTTTTGCACACTTATTTAATACCTAAATGAGCTTACATATTAATTAAATGAGCGAATTTCTACTCACAACTATGAAATTATTGCTTTTGTAGGTAAAAATTACACAAGGAAATATAACAACAAAAAAAGAGAAAATGACCAAAATCGTGCAAAATTATGAATTTGGGGACCAAAATGAACAAGTGCGGAAATTTAATGGACCTTGGATGCAACTTTGGGGGTGATTGAAATGAAAGTCAAAATTTGAGGACCCGATTGTACAATATCAAAGTTGAGGGACTATTCATGAAAATAATGGAGGACTAAGCTGGATGATATGAAAGGAGAAAAGACATGCGCGCCCACGGGCTTAAATGGTGCGCACGCAAGAGGTTTCAAAGCTAACCCAAGAGCAAAGCGCAATGCCCACATGCGCGCCAAAAATGTCAGCGCGTGCGCTCTACTTTCCAAAAGGAGCCATGTTTGCTGTTTTTGCCTTTTTTTTTTTTTGTTGTGGGGGGCGGAGGGGGAGGTTTTTGCAATTTTTATGACATGTTTCTTGGGCTTATAAGCTAAATTTAGCCCATTTTCCTAATAATTCATCATCTGGTCTTCTTCCCTTGAGTTTTATATTTTTCATTTTCTTCTTTCATTTTCATTTCATTTTCTCTTCCTTTTCTCTTCCTTTTTACTTTCTTGGTATTTTGGGTATACAAACCAAGAGCACAAAGAGAATACATTCAAGGGTTTGGAGAAATATTTGGGGAAGTCAAGGCCAAACTTCAAAAAATGTTTTTATCTATAACTTAGTATTTTCTCAATTATTTTGTCATATTTGTAATATATTGTTATAAACATTCTTCTTTTTATCTTTTATATAACATGGGCTAAGTATTTTTTGTTGGAATTTATGGTTGAAGCTAGATCTAGTTTTAATTAATTTTAATATTTACTCTTAAATGTTAAGTTACTTATTTTCATGCGTTTTTACTATTGTTATTTTTGCATTTTCATTTATATTGCCAATGAATGATTACGTTTAGTGATTTGTACATTGTTCAAGAGAAGATTGTGCATTTTAGACCAAATAGTATAAACCATAGGTTTGTGTAGGGAATAGAGATATACTCCGAATTCTATGTGACCCATTGAATTTTTCACAAAAAAATAATGTGATTGTTTGATTTTAATGCCATAGAGATATAATTGGTTAAACCAATCAGTTATGGTTAATTTTGCTCGAGAGAGATAATTAGCTAAACTTGAAAAATCGGGTCTAACATCATAAATGAGTAATTTATTAATTAGCTTGTGGACAAATTAATTAGGCTACGGTTAAGCGAAACCATGAATCTCAACCACATTTTTTCTTCAAAATTTCCTAGTGTTTATGTATTCTTATTTTGTAGATTTTTAGTTAATTTTCCTTATTTTTGAAAATCAAATTTTATTGTGTGTTTTTTTATTGTTAAATTAAATTGTCTAAAGTTGCGTAATCAAAAGTAAACATTCATCGAGTGATCAACGACCCGGACTCAAAAAGTCTACTTTTTTATTTGAACGCGACCCGTGCACTTGCGGTTTTCACTTTTATAGCGAACAATATTCCAGAAAAATCCCAAATCTTCAAGCAAAACGAATTTGTCAAGAAGCTTCAAAATACCCAAGAAAATTGGCTGAGTAAAGCTAATACCCTGCTGGACAGTCTTCAAAACTTCAAAGAGGCTTTAAATATTCCAAGAGAAGCCCCAAGAATCTGGGCAAAACTTTGCAAACTAACTGCATAAACAATGCATTTGACCTGCAGCAGTTTTCAAATCTTCAAGAGGAGATGAAAATTTTGAAACTTCAAGGCCAATGCTTAACCATTCTGGCCGGTCTTCAAACCTCCAAGACACTAGAAATCTTCAAAGATGACGTTATGAATCTGAGCATATTTTACAAAATCTGCAATGCTAGATTCTAAATTACCAAATGATATTTGGTAAAATCGAACCAAATCAATGAGCTCGCATATGCAAGGGGCGACTAAAGTGAGTATTTCTCTCACTAAAGTTAAGAGCTACTCTCTCTAACACCTTACACTAACTGCAATACTAGTAATTTTTATAGTAGTAGTTGTATTCAAAAGTGAGAATACTTTTTAAGAGTGATATCTTAGCTCTTTCAAAAAAAAAAAAAAAGTGACATTTGCCTCTAAAGGGAATTAGGCCGAATAGTTTAGACCGAAATGTAGAATTAAAACAATAACAAGCAACAAGTCACTTATTAATATCTTTAGATGATTAAGTTCAATTAATCCAATTAAACATATGTGTCCATCAAACAATTTGAACAATCAAATCAAAATCAATAAAACTAAAGTAAAGAACACCAAGAAATGATGACAGAGGAAAACTACTTGAAAAACTCTTCACATGAATAAAATAAACCTCCGGCAAAATCTTGCCAAAATGATCAACTAAACAAGTTAACTTACAATTAGTCTAGAAACCGCTAAACCTTAGGTAACTCTGACCACCTAACTTATAAATCGCCAAGGAACCTCTTTAGTTGTGCAGGTTCACACTTCCTGAAACTCTGGTACACTTTTCTTTTCGCTGGATCACCAAAACGAATCTCGTTCTTCACAGGAACCTCATTCCGTATTATTAGAACTCCAAGTGCCTCTTCTTACACTTCGAAACTCTGAAAACTTATTGAAGAAGGTAGGGCTTTGTTTGGTGTTTGATCAAATGATCTTTTGGTGTTTTGATTTGTTGATTGAGGCAAGAGATACTTGAATATGTTTTGGATCTTCAAAGTATGTTATCTTGACTTAATCAAAGCTCAACCAATGTTGGAACAATGTTTGAGATGAATACATGGACAATTGATAATGTGGTTTAATCAAGAGATCAATGAACAATGTTTTAGATCTTGAATAATGTGACCTCTATAATAAAATAATGATTCAACGCACCTTTGGACGTTTCATGGGTTTTATATTTATAATGGGTAGTATTTAAGGTGAACTAGAATTGAAAATTTAAATCAAATTTGAACAGTTCTCGGGCTCATCGCAGCTCAAGCGCCAATCATCGTGCCAATGAGCAGGGAGCTCGCCTTTCGAGCAGGACGATCGTGGCCATCAAGTGCCAAATGAACTGTTGTGAGCACTCAAGCCGGCAGTACATACGTAGCAAATGATCAACATCCCGAATCTTGATCTTCTTGAGTGCCTTCAACTCCTTTTGGGGCTCTATCAATCCCAAACAATTATAACTACAATTACAACTCAAAAAATCCTATTTTGATTTTAATTATAACTTAATAACTCATGATTTTGAATACAGAAATTGCCAGTAACTAATTTAGACATTGTCAATTATAAATTGGACCTAATAAATTCCCCCTTTGGAATACCATGATAAAATCATTTATTCAAAGTCAAAATAAAAACTAACTAACTACAAACTACCTAAAGATTTAATTCCCAAAATTTACTTCAACATCCTTTCAACATGTTTCCTAAAACACATGGAAACAAATAAAAAACAAGAGGAAAGTGACAACTAAAAGAGATAATTAAGTCTTGTAAAACAATACAAGTAAAATGCGTGTAACACCAAAGTATGCAATACAAAGTGCGTCAATAACTTAGAAATAAAAATAGAATATATATTAATATCAATATTGACAAAATAATAAATACAATATCAATGTTAATATTTCAACAATCAATAATATGTATGAATCTCCCTAAGTTAAATAACTAAATAAAAAAAAAAAAATCAAATTTCCCCCTATCAACTCCCTTGAAATAAATACTTAACCCCCCCCCCCCCCCCCAATTTTGTCACGAATAATAAAGGAAAATAAGTAATATAATCATGGATAACATGTAGAGGAATGAATTAAAAAATTACACATTGACAAATTATGCAAAAATATGCAACACATGTGATAGAAGAATAAAATTTTCTTTCTTTTTGTAATAACTGTTTTTCATTGATTTTTAAACATAAAATCTTGAAAGTTCACTTACGTAAACATTTATTTGCAAGTAGATGATCAATACATAAAATTGTTCGGCCCTAATATGTGTTCGTTAATTGAATTCTAAATTGATATTTGTGTGCATCCACTTATTTTCAATTAGTTAGATTAGAAATCACAACAAATCACGTTTCTTTGTTTATTTTTGTCAGGTAGTAGTTAAACATAGTAAATTAAGCACTAAAGTCTAGTCCTCGTGAAAACGAAAATTCGGACTCAAAGTCCACTATATTACTTGTTACGATATCATACACATTCAATAGAAAAAAATGCAACAGTTACTAAGATAATGTACAAATCAAATTGTATTACCCTTAGAGTCTTCAAATTCATGCTCATATATCTCGACAATTTATCATACTTGTTTACAAATTTTATGAATGTTCTGTATGCATTGTCTCTATTCTTACAAAACTAAGTTTGCAGTTGCCTCAACGGCTATAGCAATTCTTCAAATGACGTAGTTCTTTGTTGCCCTTGTGATCATGTTCATTGACTCGACTATGTCCGATGTCATAATTGAATACCTATTAGCTGACATGTGTAATCATGAACACTTTTCATGATCAGCATCCTCCTATAGAAAAAGAACAATTAAGTTAAATTAATTATAATCTTGTAAACTGATAAATGAACAAAGATTGAGTCATGCAAGTACCAAATATACGCTGATTGTTTCATTCATTATGTCCAACTGTTGCATATGGCATTCAAATTCATCTAATGTCTACACTTGAACATCTGAGATGAAGGCATGTATTATATTGTGACATGACCTCCCTAATGAGTTTTCATGTTTTTTAATAAGTGGGAAAAGCAAATATCATAAAATTCATCAGAATACACAATTTCTATCAAATTTCTTATACTATTAGGTCGATCATAAAATATACATTGTCCTTCCCTCTCTCCATAAGCCCTTTTCAGCATATAAAGAAATCATGTCCATGACTAATCATTCTCATTGTCCTCAATCCCAAAGACAAGCTTATATTTATTGTTGTTCACATCCTTTGTACATGCTGTGAAAAGTATTTCACCATAATGATCATTTAGATAAGTACCGTCAATCATAATGACATGCCTACAGTGTGTCCACCTACGTATCAATGCACCCAATGCTATTAAGCAATATTTAAATATGTTTTGATCATCAATCTCAACTTTGTGACTGACCCAGGGTTTATATGTTGCTACATATAAAAGTAAGATGGTAGTCTTTCGAATGATACAATTGGATCATCCCGAATCATCTTCAATTTCTTTTCACGAGTTCTCGAAGCCTTCATGTAATTAGCAACCACTCCATATATATGTAAGATGAAATTAGACATATCATTTGGAATGTATATGGTTCATGATGATGCATATTTTTTGCCTGATTCAAGCGGATATGATGGAGCTTGACACTTGTTGATGAGATGCCAAAACAATATTCTGGAAATGTGTGACCAACCCTCATCTCCCAAATCTTGAGCAATTTTATTTTGCCTAATCTTGAAGACCTGAATGTCCACTTTTGATAGTTTTTTGAATATTCGATAACATATTCCTTCTTGTCCAAACTCAATACCTTAAACTCAAACTTGTTTTGGATTATATAGAATGCTAAGCTCATTTTTAGTATTTGTTACAAAGTACCTTACCGTCTACTCTTGCATCTGAACAGATACCAATGTCACCACTAGTTCATAGTTTCTTTGTCTATACTAACTGTTGATTCTCAAATATCAGATGTTATATCTTGCAATGAATACAATTTTTCCCATTAATGGTCATTAACTCTACATATGTTAAACTTTCTTGTATTTACCCAATATCTGCAGCTATAACATCAATGTGTACATGATAACTCAAAGGATCGCCATTTATAGATTTTAACATCAAGTATGACAAGACGATATTGTTAATCAATATCCGGATGGGAGGCAACGTCTCATTCAATGTGTATCTCATTGTAATTGCAACTTCTGCATAACTCAACTTCAACTCCAATATTATAATGTCAACAACTTCAATATTCTTGAAATCATCTTCTACTAAAATTAAGGATGTATGGCCTCCATACAGAGACAAACGTGCCCAAAGCCCATCATTGCGAAAAACATAGAAATGGTAAGTCACAATTATCCGATGAAGATGCAAGTTACATTAGTCACATTAACAAAAGTCATAGTAACATAAGCCACATTAACATCAACTTTCTAATATCTCAAACTGAATACTTTCTACACAGATAAAGGTAAAATAATAATACTAGTGGCCATAGATAATTGTTTGATAAGCTGATGTCACAAACTAAAAATCATTGACACTTTAACTCTTTTATCATTAAACATACAGAACTAATGATTTACATTGTATTTTTTTATTATTAATTCAAGTTTGAATTATGTCTAGAATGCTCACAAAATATAATCATCAACTATATGAAGTCACAATAAATTGCACAACAACTTTCAATTCACATCTATATTTTTCAGTTACCTGGTAACATAAGCCACAATCTAATGATTTAAGTAAAGGACATACCTATTGATCGTTTGAAAACCCGCAAGTGAACAGAATCATGAACAAGTAATAAAATAGTGAATAGAGTGTCGAACCCACGAGGATTACGTGTTTTATCGAATTAAAATTAATTCCAACTTTAATCGAATAACAAACAAATTTTGTGATTTTTTATACTAATCTCTAAATTATGAATTAAACTAATGAAAATATGTAAATGTATTTTTCAAATATGTGAGATGCATTGCTAAGATGTCGAATCTCCCTTATTATTTCATTTTTAGTGTAGCAATTAAAGTGACAAATTGAAATCATTTATGTTGGTCCATATTCCTAATTTAATTGAAAGCCTCTCTCGATAGAGATCAAATCTATTCATCTCATGTGACCCTTCTATCTCTCGATGAAAGATGCAAACATGACAAATGTATTAACAAGTACTAGAACACCTATTGAAACCATATAAAGCATGGATCTTTATCTNCTCTCTCGATAGAGATCAAATCTATTCATCTCATGTGACCCTTCTATCTCTCGATGAAAGATGCAAACATGACAAATGTATTAACAAGTACTAGAACACCTATTGAAACCATATAAAGCATGGATGTTTATCTCTATCATCTATCGAACCTTACAATATTTATTATAATGTGTTTAAACTCTATTGACTCTCTCGATAACAATAAAATCCACTAACAATTCAATTGGTAATCAAGCAATTGAAAAGAACGATAAAAATGATAATAAACATCCTCAAATCAAATCAAATTAAAGTCAAAATAATTAATTGAAAACTAAAAATATCATAACAAGAGTTCATCTCATCCTAACAATGTATAAAACTAGCACAACATATTGAAATTATAAGAAATCATATTTAAGTGAAAAGATATAACTCGGATTTTTGATAAATTGTAAAGATGAAGATGAATCCTGAAATCTTGAATTTTTTCAATGGTTTCTTGATGAATATCCAGTTGTACCTTCTTTTTTTTGCCCAAAAATCAAGTTTGAATCTTCACTTGATTGAATTTTTGCAAGTCTCCTTCAATTCTCTCACAAAACTATGCATTTTTCTCCTTTGATAATAATAACTGATGAATATTGGAGTATAATATGTATACAGAGGTCTTCCATATGTATTCTGCTGTTAGGTATTTGTTGGAGTAAAAAACTAATTGAAAATCACGTCCATATTTGTTTACAAAAGAGTTCCAATCATATAAGAAAAAATGCATCCGCGCGCGGAAATGTTTTTCTCTCTACACAGCAGCCAGTATTTTAGCCATAACTTTCTCTTCCGATATTCTATTGAAGCAGTTCAAAGTGTGTTTAGAAGATAACTCAAAGGAATACAACTTTGATAGGAATCTAATATTTCCAATTCTGACGTTTACTATGCCAGAATGGATCTCAATATTCGGCTAAAAATATGGAATAGAACTTGTGCAATTGAAAATTGATTTTGATAATATTTTGATCATATTCCATTCCTTTTTGAATTCTAATTCCGTCCAATTGTTTCCTAGCAATCTTCAAAGTATCATCTTGTGGTCCGAATCAACTATTGAATTTGCAATTTGGTCCTCAAACTTTGGATTTTACAAATTTTCACCATTTTTTGTTTCTTTCTTTCAATTACTCGTCCAACCATTAAGTTTTTACCTACCTAACATAAAATACAAAAAACAAGGATATATATTTCGTCAAAAGAATTGCTAAATATTGATATTTTAGGCCCCGAATAAGTGTATAAAATACACTTAGCCAATACCTCCAAACTTAAACATTTGTTTGTTTTCAAACAAAATTATAACTTAAATAACAACAAACACACAAACATGCAAAAATATTTAGGTAGACAATCTAACTTTTTTATCATAGTATTTGAAATTATAGTACTAAATTTACAAACTGTTTCAAAGCCATAATTCCGAACCAATATCCACTATTCCAATACAAAACTGACGTATGTGTATGTGTGAAGAATCATGTAGATACAAACTGTTTCAAAGTCATAATTCCAAACCAATATCCACTATTCCAATACAAAACTGACGTATGTGTATGTGTGAAGAATTATGTAGACAATCATGAATTTACAAGTTGCTTCAATTCTTGACCCTCTGTGGTCAAATATATCTTTTCACCTCTCGTATGATTCACACACTTTCAAACTTGTTCTTTTTTCACTCTTTTCTCAGTGTGTAATCAAATGTTGAAATTTTCATTACTATCATCACCCTCTCTAATTCATGTGGACTTTACTAATTGTAAATCAATACATTAATAAATAAGGATTCTCCAATTCTTTGATTTATTCGACCTCCAAGACTCAATTAGACTAATTATCCTTTATCAAAAGTCAAATTCTCTCAAACAAGTATTTGGAGCTTAATCAAGGCATTTAGTGTTTTTTTCTCCCTTAAACTTTCTAAATGACCCATGTAACAGGCTTTAGGTCGATGACTCCCAAGTTAGATGACTTTAGAGCACCATGTTTTAAACATCCTTACGGGCTTAATAACTCAAGTAAAAAAGGTTTCAAAGATAATTTTCACATTAAAAAATAAAATATTTATGCCTTGATCAGTGCAATGCCCCTCATCAAATACCTATTCAAGCAAACCGACCTCCAACTTAAGATTTTCGCTCAAGTTTTATCTTGTTAATCTACGACAATCCCCACAAAAGTTTTCACACGTGGAATCCCTGTCCACATCCGTATCTTCCTACAACGGCAAAATAACCCCCGAACTATACTAAATTTGGTATAATAAGTAATTTAGTATGATTTGGGTAAAACATTTATGTCCAACTATATCAACAAATCAATTATATGAATCAACTCATAGCATCACATTGTCCAACTTAATTTTAATGCACGTATAATATCATATTTTGTAAGGTTAAGTCTCAATCAATTTAGAATGCATCATATCCACAACACATAAATCCATACCAAATCTCAAATTTAATCATCATTGTCGGCCAAAGTATCTAACCCACAAAAGTACACAACTTAAAACAAGAAAGTATATATTTTTGTTGAAATATTTCAACTTTTTTTGTATTTTTGTATTATATATTACAGCACTAACGAAGAACAACCACTCAAAAACATACGAAAAATAAAAACTCAAAATTTTTTCCACTCCCAAACTTAAAACTAATATTGTCCTCAATGTCATAAAGTATAAATAAGAATATAAAGGGACGAGGAAGAAAAGAAAGAAGGTACTCCCCGAATTTTTCTGTTGAAGGTGCGTGGCATTATGTGTGACAGTAGACAATCTTATTCATCATGTTTTCTCCTGGGTCTATGTTGATTTGAGTTTTCCACAAAGTCATGTTCCTGTACATAGCTGTCAAATCAAACATTAAGATCAAATAACCTAGAACATGTGTTACTTAGC
Source organism: Fraxinus cuspidata (assembly GCA_903798385.1). Classification (NCBI taxonomy): domain Eukaryota; kingdom Viridiplantae; phylum Streptophyta; class Magnoliopsida; order Lamiales; family Oleaceae; genus Fraxinus; species Fraxinus cuspidata. The sequence goes on from CAIGRP010037552.1 coordinate 22,319, forward strand.
CCAA
>CAIGRP010037566.1:0-14647 GCA_903798385.1 Fraxinus cuspidata
AAAAATGGATAAAAAGGACCTTCTGCGCAGTGAAAGGTGGAAGGTAGGGGTGAAAATGCCAAAAAATGAAAGGTAGGAATGTTTTGCACAATGACATTGAAAGGTAAGGACGTTCTGTGCTATTTACCCTTTAAATAAATATATATTTTTTAAATTTTTTATTCTTTAATAATTTATTTGGGACTCGTTTGCACTTTTTAATTTTTTTTAAATTTTTTTAAATTTGTAAATAAATTTAATCGGGACTCGTCTGCACATTTTTTAAAAAAAAATTATTGTGGATTTGTTTGCACTTTTAAAAAAAATTGGGACTATCATTGCAATTAATTCTTTAAATTTTATTTAAATAGAAGGGTATATTCGTCATTTCACAACTTTTTATTGAGAAATTAGATGAAAATAGATTGAAATAATGGTTTGTGCAATTAAATATGTAATTAATGGTGAAATGACAAAAAAATAAAAGGTATTGACGTTTTTTGCAATAATAGGGAAATGTAGGGACATTATGTGCTAATTACCCATTTAATAATTTATCTGTGACTTATTTGGACTTTTTTAAAAAATTGGGAACAATTAGTTTTTTCTTTTTCTTTTTCTTTTATTTAAAGAGAAGAGTATATTCGTCATTTCATAATTTTTAATTGAGAAAATAGGTGAAAATGACCTTTTGCACAATGAAATGTGAAAATAAGGGTGAAAATGCCAAAAAAAAGGTAGGGACGTTTTCCACAATAACAATGAAATGTGGAGACGTTATGTGCTAATTACCCTTCGAAAAATAACCCATTTTGATTGGTAAAATTGTTAATTTTGCGGATTTTACTATTGAAGCACCCGCATTTCATATCGAGGAACTTTTTGAAAATATGAGATGGATTTCAATTACAATATTAGAAGAGCATCCATACCTACGACTCATGCAAAGATTTTACAATAGTATGTCGATTTCATGTTCGAATGACATTTCTTGTCTAGTTAAAAATAAACGTGTTGTTATTACCAAAGCATTCATTCGTGACATTTTGGGACTTGAAGTGTGTAAAACACAAATTTTTCTACACAAAGCACATCCCACGCTCGACGGCTATGATTCTACCGAGGTTTGTCGTAGTGTCACAGGGAATGTTTTTTAAAATATCACCAAAATAAGTGCACCAACTGTCTCTTCCATGCAAGGTTCTATACAACATAATTGCAAATGTTATCCTACCCGAAAAGGTCATCGAGATGAAGTAAGTTCATTTGATCTCTTCCTTTTCAATTCCTTTCTTGTCGGTGGGAAACTTTATTTCCTAATCATTGCATTAGGACTCATGAGGCTTGTCCATTCGTCACGAAATGTTAAAACTTTACCATATGGCATGCTTCTCATAAAGATTTTCAAACACTTTCACATCTTATTGGATAATGAAACATTTGTTCAACTTAAACCTACCGACACTATCAACATCAAAACACTTAAATGCATGAAAATCACCGAAGAACATGGTCGTGGGTGGTACATACCAAGGGATTTGACCCCACCTCGAGTCCATCGACTATACCCTTTGAAGGTGACGACGATGACGTACAGAAGCTCTTGTTCCTCCTCACAACATTCCAAGGTCCAGCATCCCTTATTCTTCGGGTAGTGGCTTCACATTCACCGATGATCAGTACAATTTTTTGAATGTCCGCATTGACTTTCTCACATCCACAGTTGATGGTCACGGTGGAATGCTCCATCGGGTACTAGCTCAATAGGAAGCCATTCAAGCTCAACAGATGGCAATGCAGGCTCAATAGAATGCCTTCTACGTCAACTTCTATGCTCAGTTTCCTCCTCCACCTCCTCCGGAGTCTTATTCATAGTTTGATCTTACCTTATCAAGGATTTTATCTTTATTTTCTTTACTTTGGATGTTTACTCATATATCACTTCATGTTAGCAATTTCCATTTACTACATGTTGAATATTTCATTATGAACTTTCTTTGCATAATACTATTTTTTCTTGAGATTTCTTTGACTTATGTTTTGCTTTGTCTTCCCATCTATGTTTCTCCACTTCGTGTTCTTTTTGCTTATGCTAAAAGGGGGAAAACACATGAATATGAATGATGATATACATGGTATAAGAATGGGATGCTTGATAACATGAACGATGATATGGATGGTATTAGAAATGAGGAATGCTTAATTTATAAAACATAGGGGAAAGAATTTTGCAAATGTATGAATTATATGAGATCAAGTGTTCTTCTTATTGCAAATAATTTATTGTTTTTCATAATAAAAAATTGGGAAATTGTTGACATATCGTCGATCTTATGTTTTGATTATAACAAATAAAGTATGTTTATCTCTAACATTTATATTTAAAGTCTTCATTGTTATATGTTGTGGACTTAATCAAATTGGAAATGATTAAACAAAAAGTTGTCGATCAAGAAAGCTCAAGATGAAAATCGATCGAGCACTCATGCCAAATCAAATGGAGACAAACTTTAAGCCATTTCAAAATCGGGCAACAAATCGAGCACTCGCGCCAAATCAATGGAAGATATTAGAACTAGATGTTCTTAGCTCGTTTTGTAAAGGTAAAGCACCTTAATTCTTATCAATGACACATTGAAAGCTCAAGTGATGAATTTCTTATGCACGATAAAAATTCACTTCATTAAAACGTTTGCACAAAAATTATTTTTCAAATCTAATAATTCCAACTACTATTAAACGTCACTTACCTTGAAATGTCTAGTAAAAATGTCATGCAAAAATCTACTGATTGCAGACAAAACAAAAATGGCCCACAAATATTTTTGGCCATTCGGACGTTCGGTTCGCCAACAACATTCGAATTTTCAACTGTTCTGACTGATTTCCAACGGCTACTTTTTGGATCATCCGGTATTATTCCGGACGTCTGGTTAGGTCGCCCGATTAGGCAAACAAGTTGCGCTCCTCACTCTTATACATACCAACTAATTTATCATTCATTAAAACAACAAGAGAGCATTAAAGTGAGATTCTTTTGAGCAAAGTTGCATTAATTTCTCATCATATTTATTATTATCAAATCATTTTGTTTGGATAAATGTTTTATTAAATCAATTTTTGAAAATCATTAAACACAGTAAAGTTTTTCTAAAACCTAACGCTTGAGCTCCACTCATTACTATCCAGTAAAGAGTTAGCCTATTTCTCTCTTAGTACTTAATTGTGATCATATAATTTATTAATAGAGAAGTTTTCAATTTTTAAATTCAATTCTCTTTAAACTTGTTGGTCGTGTTGAGGTCTCGGAAAGCTCAAAGTTGTAAAAAGATCAACGTTCCTTGCTTGTAAGTCATCGGAAACTTTGTAAAGGGTTGAATTGCACCACAAGTCAATCAACATAGTGAAATTGACCTTGCTCATGCCGGAGAGCTTGGTAACGGAGGACGAAGATCATTGTGTTGGATCGAACCTCTATAATTATATCGTCTGCATTCTCTATCCTTCTTTATTTATTGTCTTCATATTCATGTTTGTTATTTGAATTAATCTATCTAGTTATTACGCACTTGATTTTAAGTTAATTTCTCGAAAACGTTTTAGAAACCAATTCACCCCCTCTTAATTAGTTATTCTTGGACTATCAAAATAAAATTGTTTAGGGAGTTTGGGAAGATGAACAGTCATTTGATTATATCTTTTTAATGATATCTTGTCTCACTTGTGTGTGTTATAATATGGCTTGGACACCTTATTCTCCGTGTTCCGATCTTAACGATGGCGGGCAGGTAATCCCAAGTCTTATTTTAAAGTTTTTATATTACAAAAAATATAAATATACTATTTTAACCCTCCCTTATTTTTTCATTTTGAATCGAACTTTTAATTTCAATTTAACTAATGGGTGTATTCTATTAAAAGGTTTGGGACTACGGTTGCAAAAATAGAAGGTTAAGATGTAGTCCATAACAAATTGAAAGATTTGGGACTTTCGCTGCAATTTTTTCAAAATAAAATGTTGTGGGTTTAGATGCTTTTATAATTTGAGTATGAACAGAATTTTACAACATGATCAAGATATTTAACACTTTTTTGGTAAAATTTGTTCGAGAAGTAGTTATTTGATTTTTTATTTTTTATTTTTTGGTGTGTGTGTGAATGTATGGTTAAAAAATAGATAAAAGTTGATACTTATTCTTAATGATCAATTCATCCCTTTCCCAATAATATTTGCTTATTTTTTCCTATTGATTTGATTGCTTTAAGCAAGACAATGATTTTTTAAATAAAACATTTTCGTTTTTATAGTCAACAAATGTCTTTCTTTGTAAATATTTTCTTTGAAGATAAATAAATCATTTCCTTATTTTCAAAAAGAAATTTATATTTTTTTTTCTTCTGAATTTTGAGAATAGTGTTTTCATTTTAAAATCTTAAGTGATATCCTTTAAAATAATAAGGTATTTCCAATAAAACATTGAGGAAATTACACCCTCCTGTTTTTCTTATTTTCAATTTCAATAATAAATCAGATTATAGTTAAATTATTTAATATTAACTATATAATACATTACAAATTAATTATATAACCATATCTTCCGTGTCAAAGTTAAAAATAGAAATCCAAAAAAAAAAAAAAAGGTTTAGTTTCCATTTCTTGGATTCATTTTCGATAATTTTATTCTCTGTGGGGACGAAGGTTTCTCAATTCTTCGAGTCTATCGCCAACTTCTTCAGCGGTGGCACCCAAATCCCTTGGTCCACTCTTGGCGTCATTCTTGTACAAATCTCTTCTGTACAGAAAAACACGAAATAAAAAACAGAATATCCGACTGAATGATATCGAAAAGGGGGAAGCTGGAAAGCGAAGGGTGGTAACACTGCTGTTCTCACACAGATTACCCTGCCAATTGCATGGCGTAGATAAAGTCACATTCCCCAAAAAAAAAAAGTGTAGTAGCGACGTGGAGGGCCAAAAGGAGTGCTCTATCACTGGCTAGATATGAGGTATTGATAGGAGAAAGGAAGAAGGCATGGAGGAAGAGCAGGAGGAGGAGCAGTACTTTGGCCAATTTTGGTAAAATATTAAGTGGTTTGGGGATGAATATACCTAATTTTTGAAATTGAAAGAGGTGGTGGTGGATTTGAAGACTGGTGGAGTGGAGATAAGTTGAGGTGGGGTGAGATGAAGATTGATTGTTAGTTAGTTTGGTAATTTGTAATCTATTAAAATATATGATTTGCGACTAAATATATACTTGTGATTCATAAATTGTGTTTTTGTGACCGTGACCTTGTGTAATTTGTGATTAGTACGTGATGATGACTATAAATTGTGTGTTTATTGTGATGATGACTTGTTTGATTAAATATAAGCCATAAATTTACTCAAAAGTCACAAAATGAGAGCAACTGATTTTTGAAAAGTTTCATTAAATTTCTTAAATTTGAAAGTGTATCTTGAAACTAGAATAATTACGATTTTTCTCTACTACATTTCCACTTTTTTGGAAAATATTCTATCTTTGGTAAGAAAAACCAAATGTATATGCTAAGTCTCGAATGATCCCAATCCAACCTCAAAGAAACCAAACCCCACCACCATGTGCATCGTTGTATGTACAAATTAATTGTTAGCTAATACATCCAAAAAAGACTGAAACCCACAAAACAAAAATGGGAGATGATTGAATGAAACCTTCGTAAACAAGATGACAGAATGGACCCTACTCTAATTGAGACTTCTGATTATAGTTTCTGAGTTCTGACAGGTCAACCCAAAAGTAATCAAAGATTGGGGGATGGGTGGGGTGGGGTGCGTTGACCTTCCAAACATGTCCTTCTATTATTGCATAAGGGACGTTGCCATTGAATTTGACACTTCTCCATATCTTGTCTCTATATAACCGCCAAGCTAGGTTCTCACCACAAAAGCCATTACCAGAAGATAGATTGCAATGTGACATACACAGACCACATGTACTGTGACAGAGAGTGCTAGCTATTGAGTATTGGGATTCTGTGTGGTCAACCTTCGCAAGCCGCATATGCTAAACTCGTGTGTTATTATTTTTATATCTAAGTCATGTAGAGTTTTACCATATCACGTAACTCCAGAAGAGGAGCTCGTTTGAGGCAAAGGAATCTGTGTTGTCAACTGATTTGATGCGATAATTTCCAGAATGGAATGAGTTAATCATCCAATTTGGTATCTTATTGAATAAAAATGGTGATTATTTCTCCTTGATAAGAATGCCGACTTTCGAAAAATATCATGATAACCCAATACGAAGGGTTTTCATCTTTTTCAAATGAACAATTGAAGATCCGTTGATTCTAATAGATGATCGCATCTAAGAATCGACTTAAAGTTGAGGTTTAGAATGATTGATTTAGTCATTTAAAGGATTGGATTTCCATCTCAAAAAGTAAACAATGTTTAGAAAATTAGTCCAAATCTTTATATGCTTATTATTATTCTTACGTTCACTTTATGGATTTTACTTTCAATGCCGGGGTTCAACCATCAAACCATATCATTATTCAATTCAGTTGCTGCAGTATCTCATAAAGAAAATAATATATTGAGAAGTGAGAACCCACACAAAGATAAAAGTTCGTAAATATCCAACTAAATATGCGACAAATGAATGGACGTCTATTTCATTACATCATGTGCTACTTTCTGCATGAATAAAACTGAATATTTGTTGAACAGAGTTTGCTATGTCTTGAGCAGTAAACCTTGCTTCATTAGTAATCTGCACTTAGAAAATCAAAAATTAATTAATTGAAAGCAAAATATTTGCTTATGACAAACCTATATTCAAAACACAAATTGATATTTTTCAAGTATTTTGTCAAACTTTATCTATGTTTTCTTCTAAACCTATGTCTTGAGCACTTCTAGTATTAGACATTTACATTGAAAGAATACGTACCTTGACATTGAAAGAATAGAGAACAGTTTGTTCAATTGTAGTAACGTTGGTGTGAAGAATATTAAGCTGCAAGTCTTCAAGTGCTGCAATGGCCTTAATGAGCTGGCCTAGTCTCCTTCTTGATAAAATCTTGATCAGTGCGTCAAACCCTAAAACCTTCACTTCAACATCAGCCAAATATGACTTGCTTTCGGCTGTTTCTTCGTGCAGCCCAGTTTCATATTCGACAACTCTAACTTGATCATTAAGTGGATTAGGCACCGGAGGAATTAGAAATGGTGGTTGAGGCGGCTGCTGCTGCTGCTGCAGCACAAGAGAAGGATCTCCTATTGGTCTTTGGCCATCTCCACAGAGTCGTCGCCTCTTTTGCGACTCTAGGCATTGGAGAAGTTGTTCTAATTCTCTCACAAACTCAATGGCTCCACCTATTATCGAAGCTTGATCTCCCTAAAATTGGCACAAAACAAAAATATATTAAATCTTAATGAATCTAGACTTGTAAATATGAAAAAAAAGTTATATTTGATTACCCTTTGGACATAAGAACCAGGCATGAGAGACCTAAGAACTCGAAGATGCTCATTCATTTGTTTTCTCCGGTTTCTTTCGACTGCGATATGTGTCATCCTTTGGCTTTCAACTTCTTCACTCGTCTTTATAGTTCTAGGCCTCTTTCTTTTGTTCTTACCTGATTCCGTAAGTGGGTTTTTTTCGAGATTTTTTCCGAGAAACCTTAACTCCTCAAACATATCTTCACCACCTTCTTCCACTGCTTTACCATTACTTTCTTGATTGTCTCCAAGGGCTTGAGGTGCCCCTAGTAGGGATTGATCATCTTGCAATCTCTCGTTTAAAACTGGAAACTTGAGGAAGTAAACTGGATCAATCCCTCCTGCAGTTTCTCGATCATCAGAAGTTCTAGCTTGATTTAATGCCAACTTGGGGCCAAAATCTGCCAGTTGCATCACATCTGCAAAACTCAACTTATCCAACGAAGTTGAACCGCAAAAATTAGAGGATTGAAGTGGAGGATTATTGAGCATATAATCAACCATTTGACAGGTATTATCAGCATAAGTTTCTCCAATTTGTGGCCTCATTATCTGTTGCTGCTGCTGATTTTCAATAGAATAGTCAATAGCAGGATAATTTCCTGTAGCCTGCAGCGAGAAATTTGGATGTTCAGCGTAAAACAACAAGGCCATGAAATGATGTGTCAATGTAACCACACAAAAAATAGAAAAAAGATAAGATTTGGAACTACATATGTATTACCGAATAGTTTCCTTCTTTCTCCATTATATATAGAACCACTGAATTTTACCATAAAACCCTAATTGAACTCAATTTCAAGCACAGTCAAATTTTCACAATTTTTACTGCTGGGTTCAACTTCCTGAAACATTATCAAACATAAAAAAGGAAAATTGTTATGATAGTTCAATACAAAAAGACAAATTTAACTCAAAAAATTTTGTTGCGCTCGTGTGAACGTGGAAAAATGCACAACCTCCTTGGAACAGCACAATATAATAATACGACGAAAACTAAATAAATTATGGATCCACCCCACGACAAATCTTGGGAGAAAAAAGTTGAAAACAAGGTGAAAAAAGGGGGGTTTTGGTTATAAGCAAAATATAGATATAAAATTGTACGATTTGAATACAGACATATATTGTCTCAGACTCTGAATATATGCTGAAATGGACCAAGATTACCTGATCGAGCTGGCTTTGACTTTATACATACATACATACATACATATATGTGGAGGGAGAGGAGCCTGTGGATTAAATTTCCACCTCAAAAGAAATCATTTTACTTTTCACCACCTTCTCATTAATGGGATTCACAAGTTTTCTTTAATATGAATATAAGTCACAGGTTAGCACCTTCTTTTTCATGACTGTTAATAAATCAAAACGCTCAAGATTGAACCTTTTTCGAACTTTGAATCTTGAATTGGAGATAAGTATGTAATCTAGATTTTGCTTCTACATATTCAAGAATTGTGTTAAGAGACTAGTAGGGTCTTTTTTTAAGGTGCATTGAAATTATTATTTTCTTTTTAAGGCAATTAGATCCAACTTTTATTAAGATCTGACAAATGAGTTCCAGGGACTCTCCAACCCATTCTGATTGAACAAAAGCCAAAAACCGTTTCCAACAAAGACCTAAGCTATGCAGTTTATTGAGCGGGAGCATCTCTAAAAGACTCTTTAAATATGAGATGCTCTCTATTTTAAAGAGTCAACATTTAAAATCATGCTCTAAGAGAGTTTTTAAATTAATATTTTAATTTAGAGAGTCAAACACACTCTCTATAATTAAGTGCATTCAAAGTGTTTCGATTTTCAATATAGTAAAATAATAAAATAATCTAAAGAAAAACAGTTAAAATAAAAGATAAACAAAAATAATAAATATTTTTTTGGGAGTAGTAAAATTAAGTGTTAAATATAAAAAGATTGTTGGAGTACTTTAAAATTTTAACTTTCTAAATTTATAGATGATTTTCAAATGATACAATATGCTTTTTGAAAATAGAGAGTTTATTGGAGATGCTCTTAATTCCAGTTTGATTCCATTTTTTAAAACTCACTTTTTCTCAAAGTCATTTTCAAATATACATTTTATAAGATTCAAAATTTTATTAACTTATCAACCACAGATTTCATTAACTTATATCAAAATATAAAAAAAATTTAATTTTATTCCAAACCAAACAAGGGCTTAATTACTCCGTAAAAATCAATATTAGTATGTGATTATTAATTTTTATTTATTTTTCATTTAAAATGGCTCTGCATATTGCATTGGCTAGTTTAATTGAAGTAGGCCGACATGGTCCTCACTTTTCTGTTAGGCCAGATAATGGTAGCCCGTGTAGAGAAACGTGAGGCCCAGTATAATGTAGCCTATCAAAAATTTCACATACTATAGTGAAATAGCCAAATAGTACAAGTTCATGATAAGAAAGTGATAGACATCTTTATTCATGTGAAATTCGCAAGCGTACGAAATCATTGACAAGTAATCATATAATGAGTAGAGTACCGTCCCACAAAGAACAACTTTTAAATTGAATTGTATGAGTTCATTATCAAATTCGAATACGTGACACAATTTTTTTTAATTATTTATAAGTTAATCTACTAATTATCTAAAAGTATTTTTACTTAAATATACAAATGAATGTGTTGGATTTCAAAATTCACTTATTATTATCCTATTTTTCAATTCTTGACTTATGTAATTTAGTATAAATCGTGTAACTTGACAATTGATAATTTAATTTTATTTAAGTATTTTTTCGAGGTGACTTAAACTTATTCTAAGTACGATTCGATCATATTCATATTTATATGCAAAGTAATGCCCATGTGTTGAAATTGCACAGTTTTAAACTTATTATGAACCTCCATTCACTACAATTAGCAACTAATTATCTAAATGGTGTGTATTAAATATGCAACAACACATACAATATCAATCAAGAGTACAAATACACTAAACTACTTAATCTTTCAATTAGAAATAAGTAATGATAAGGTTCATCTTCTTCCCAGCACAAAGAAATCTATCATAGCATGATTTTAATAATAAAACAAGAAAATTGAAAAATCATCGTCCTTATTTTATAAATACAAGGAGATGTGGAATCTATTTTTTGTTCTTGATTTTCAATCCAAAGCTTTAATTCTTTAAGTTTTCGATGTTTCTTGCCTTGAATTCCTTGCTAGCTTTGATCTTCTCTCCCAAAAGATGGTGAAATAACCTTGTTTTTAAAGGATTTTATGATATGAATTAAATTGAGAGGCTAGAGATAGATCACTTGAATGTAGCCCTTGTTCTTTATATATAGTGGCTGGAAATTAGTTTAAAATCGTGTCAAAATTAGTTTTCAAAAGAAGTTTCAATCATAGAAGGTAAGTGCCCGTTTCAGTCGAAATTGGCCAATATGCACGCACGTGTCTCTTGGTTGCCCATGCATGGTTCAAGTCTTTCAACCTCGAGTTCTGCAGATTTTGGGGTTGTGTGCGCAATCCTATTATCCCCATGCGCATGCATGGCTTTGGCAAATTTGGGTCCTTGAACTTCTTTTAGGGTTGATTTAGTCATTTTTTAGTATAATTTCAAACCTTAGTCTTCTATTCGCATCCTTATCTCGTGTAATCTCCAATCATCCCCCCACCTTTTTTTTTAATCCAAATCAAGTATTTTATATTTACAATTTGGACCTAAACTTTAAAAATCATCATTTTTGATCGATTTTTCGTTATTTCTTCAAATTTCCCTCTCAATCATTAAGTTTACTTAGAAAATAATAAATACACATGATTAAACTATAATTCATCAAAAGTACTTTAAATGTCTATATTTAAAAGCCTAAATAAGGACATAAAATATACTTATGAATCTCCCATGTTCTTTTTCCTTAATTATGATTTTATTATCAAGTCCACACTCTAAATATGTCAATAATAAATTTACTTAAATGTGTTTGGTGATACCGTAATAGATAAATGTATAAATATTTAAAAATAAAGTAACTCCAATTGTAAAATAAACACCTTACTTATTTTTATTTTTAAATAATAAAAATATTATTTATTTAGAATTTAGTTATTTTTTATAAGTAAACTTTACTTTTATCAAGAGATATATTGAATAACTTAGTTCTCTATTAATTATGTAAAAAAAAAAAAAAGCTTTTATATTTAGCTGAATGTTGTAAATGGTAAGTTATTGGTGAATAACAATTGAACTCATGCGACCTAAAAATTATTATCATATGTATCATTATTCCTTCCATATAAATATATATAGAGTTTTGGTTCTCATTATAATACACACAAGTCTATTGACTTTTATTATCTCTTCACTTTTTTTCTATTTTCACAACACATTATCAGCACAATAACTTAATTTTTCAAAATTTAGTGAAGGTGGTAATTTTTCTAAGCATAATCATCTACCATGTGTACCATAATTAATTTGATGACACGCAAATTTTTTTTATATACACATACATTATAACGGTGCAGACTTGCAGTCAGAATCTAACTTGTTTTTTCAATTCACATCTGTATACATGTCTGTTTGCATGTCTATATAGAATTTAATCCATTCATGTTTAGTCAATTCATGTATGTACATATGTATGATCTATGATTTATATCTTTGAATTCATATTTATACAATCTTTATGATTCATAACTGTACATAAAATCACGTCTTTGAATTAATCGTATGAAGTCGAATTCACCAGTGCTAATTACCCTTAGTGAAATTAATTATTCTTGATTTTTTTTTCTTTTTTACTTTTATTGTATTGTGAACCTTCAAAACTATGATCATATTTGTATATGAATAGGTATCACTTCAAGGATATGTTTATTTTGAGAATTTTATAACAATCTTTGTATATAAGTCTACAATGATGAGGAATACTTAATTCATTTCTTTCATAGACTACATGAATTTATGTACAAATTCCGAATAGCTTCAACGACAAGGACTAAGAGTGAAATTCTGAAAAACATTTAAATCTATCCTAAACTAACAAATTAGAGCCATATACAAGCATGAACAACATATTTAATTTTAATTACAAAATTGAAATTATAATCCTAATCTAAACAACTAGAACCGTGTGGAATGATATGTCAAGCAAATGAACTACGACCCATGTGATTCCCATTCAAATGATTATCAATTAAACTATGCTTCATCTTGGAGTGAAAGACCATGTTGATTGAGAGATTGATAACACCAACACCAATAGTCCAACTTTCATGCTCATATGAGCAGGGTTATAGTCTAGATGTAATTTCTCTAATTTAATCACATCTTGAGATGCAACAATTCTAATAAAATGCAACCAGACATCTATATGTTTAGTGCGTTCATGAAAAACATGATTTTTACATTAATAAATGGCAGATTGACTATCAAAATATACATTCACATTATCATTTAATGCACCAAGTTCACTGAGTAGAACTTTTAACCACAAAACTTCTTTAGAGGCTTCGATGGCACCTATGTAATCAAATTCACTAGTGGAAAGAGCAACAATATATTGGAGTTGAGATTATAAACTAAGACATGAATCACACAAAGTAAACACATAAGAAGAAGTCAATTTCCTATTATATGTATCTCCATCACAATCATTATCAGTAAAACCCTTAAACTTCACGACATTGAAAACCGCTTTACAAACAAACTCCACGTTACAAGTACCCTTCAAAGACTTAAGCAACCACTTTAAGGCTTTCCAATGAGTGGGACCAAGATTAAATATATACCTACTCAACATACCAACAATAAAGACCAAATCTGGTTTAGAATACACCATCAAATACATCACAGACCAATCATATCTAAACAAGGAATGTTACTCATATATGTCATTTTTTCTTAATTCACAGGTGATTGTTCTTTAGACAAAATAAAATGATAACCAAGAGGCACATAAGCAGGTTTACGAATAATCATACCAAACTTCTTTAATACCTCAAGCACATATGGAGGTTCATGCACAAATAAGCAAGAATTAGACATATCTCCATCAATTTTCATGCCAAGAATTCTTTTAGCATACCCAAGGTCTTTCATATCAAATTCTTTTGCTTAATTCACTTTTAATCACGTTTACACTTTCATGTCAAACCAATCAATAACAATTCATCCACGTAAAATAGCAAATACATACAATCATTTGTGTTGTGGTGTTGTTAATACAAGCAATGATCAAACTCACTCTTCTTGAAACTAATAGTAAGGACATATGAATCAAACTGATAAGTGTAGTTTCTATACTTATTCGAGATCCTAAATGATGATATTTTACTGTTTTTTGGATAAAATACTACCTAACTTATGTTATATTTCATTTTGTAGGTAAAACTCAATGTTTGATGAAGAATTGAAGAAAAGAATGCAAAGATAGCTAAGAATGACTCAATTGTATCGAATGCAAAGTTCGGGGACTAAAATGTAAATACTCAAAAGTTACGTCGAACCTCATGATGAAGATTTGAGAGTGTTAGGACATAATTGGATGAGGAAGGAAGTCAACTGGATGAAATATAGTCCAAATACTATCACATATCAACTTCCAGCCGAAATTATGCTTCGGATTTTCAGTTTCAGTTTGAAACCCATTTTTGGCATAGGAAATGTTTGAATTGTAAATATGTTATTTCTGGAATATTTGTAGATCTTTGAATTATATTTCCAATTCACTTTGAATCACCCCAATCGAATATCGAGAGAGAAAGTTATGATAAAAATACTGAAAACTGTTCAGTTGCTGGAAATTAAAAGAGAAGCGCGCGCCCTAGGTTGCACTAGGCGCGCGCCTCAAGGCTAAATGGGAAAAAATTGCACTTTCCTTATTTTTGTTTTGATAACAATTCAATGCAATATTTTTGACATCCTTTAAATACCAACCTTGACCAGAACGAGGGGAGACCTCCATTGAACCTAAATTTTTTTCATATTCTACATATTTTAGAGCCGAATAACAAGTCTATATATCAATTCAAGGTGAATCATACAAGGATTTTGAAGATTCATAGACCGGTTTGAAGATTTGAGTCAAGAACGTGGATTTGTCCTACTTCTCCAATTTTTCTTATTTCGAAGTAATGTTTTTCCAATTATTCTTGTATAATTTATTTATAAGAATGTTAGGCTATGTTTTTCATTGTATT
>CAIGRP010037576.1:0-27756 GCA_903798385.1 Fraxinus cuspidata
CTCTTACAATTGACGAGGTATATGGTGCGCTTTATTATAAGGAGAATATGAAATATTTGGTCGTCAATTCTGAGGCTCATGGAGAGGCTATGTTGTTCGAGAGAGGAAGATGGGTAGTCATGGAAGGGGCATAGTCAAGGATAGCAATATCGGTATAGTCTGTTGTTATTGCAACAACAAGGGACACATGAAGAGGGATTGCTATGAGTGGCGGAAGAGGTTTGCTACTACAGATCATGATGAACAATCAGAAAATTTCGGTAACATTAATCTTGCAGACGAGAACGATGATTGAGATTTGTTGGCGATTACTAAAGGTGACTCCAAACCTGACAAGAATTGAATTTTTTATTCATCTTGCACTTTTCATATGTGTTCAAACCAGGATTGGTTTTCTTCATATGAAACAGTTACTAAAGGTTCCATGATGACGGGGAGCAATGAGCATTGTCGGATAGTTGGAATTGGTAATGTCAAAATCAAGATGTTGAATGTGATTGTTAGAACACTTGGCTAGGTTCGACATGTTCCAGGTATAAACAAAAATCTGATCTCTATGAGTACTCTTGATTCAAAAAGGTACATGTATACCGACAGAGGTGGAGTTCTGAAAGTTAGCAAGGGTGCCCGAGTTGTGTTAAGTGGGCAAAGAAAGTCTCGGTTATATGTGTTGGAAGGTTCCACGATCACGGAGGAAGCAGCTGTAGCTTATGGTTTAATAAGCGATAACTCGGGTAGAGTTGGTTGCGATCGCGTTGTTCGTGGTGATTTGGACAATAATATTGGGAACCTTCTAATAGCTCAGGTGGAGTTGGTTGTGATCTTGTTTATCATGTCGCTCATGGTTATTTGAGCAGGTTTGACAACTCAGGTAGAGTTGAGGTTGATTATGGTGGTTCAAGTAGGTTTATTGATTCGGCTGGAGCTGGAAATGAACAGGATGATTCAAGCAAGAATGGCGCGCAATGTAGCTTTGCTGGTATGGAGGGCTTGGATGTAGTTCACAGTTGCTGAGTATGCCCGAAAGGGGCATGGCGTTCCCGATGGTGGCATGGGATGTCCAGTTGGGATATGGTGGAAGAGTTGGAGAATGACTTGAAGAGTGAAGATTTAATTCCTTGTTATGGAATTTGTGCCAAGGTGAAGTTTGCTAAGTTTGTAACAAAAATTTTATGTGCTTAGAAGTTTGTTGCATGAATGAAGCTTGTTTAATCTTGGTTAAGAAGTCCAGTTTGATTAGGAATAAAATTTCATGGTGTCTTAGAAGTTTGATTGAATTAAGAACTTTTTCTTCATCTTGGACTCCACAACTTAGAGATTTGGCTTCTATAAATACTCAACAAAGTATAGACATTTAATAAAGGAGAAGAGTCAAGACTAGAGAGAGATTACAATAATTAGATCATTGTTGTATACATTAGAAACAAGATAGATTGAGAATGTCAAATATTGTAAGACAATTGTTAGTTTCTTGGTATAATAAATTCTCATCTTCCAAAATTTTCTTGATTGTTGTGTGATCCATTAAATTTCATATTATTCATATTTTTCGTCTTTAATTATTTGACCGATTTTTCAACAAGTGATATCAAAACGTTCTTGATATCGGGTTGGTTCGTGACAAAACATCAAAACTCAAGTCAAAACAAGGACGGAAAAAAATACTCATTAAGGGTCCATTTGGTATGATTTTTTTGAAAAGTCAAAAACTCTTTCTACGATTAAACAACTTCTTTTGGAGATATTTGAATAATTTTTGAAAAGTGATTTGTTTGAATGAAAGAGTTTCTTTAGAGGAAGTTGGTCTGAGGTGATTTATTTTATCATTTGCAATCTGATAACTCTTTTGCAACAAAGCAGTTGGAGGATCAAAACAAAAATAAAGAGATGATTATAATTGTTATTTGTTGCAATGGTGATGGCTCTCACGAACTTTCACTTTGGGTCATTGGTAAGTTTCCAAGATGTTTTAAGAATGTTAATTGCGATATAATCTCAACTGCAAGTATCGAGCGAATTCAAACGCATGGATGATATCTTTGTTCTATATGTAATGATTTAAATGGTTCCATAGTCATTCGGACTGAAATATTTTTGCTTATCATGGATAATGTACAGCATATGAAAAAAAAAAAAAAGGAGTATTTGTCCAACTTACACACCTTTTTTTGTTTCTACCACCAAATAGAACTATCGAAATCCAGCCATGTGATACAAGCATCATTAGAAATTTTGAAGGTTATTATTGTCATGATTTGATCGCCACTTTTGAAACGAGTAGAAGATCATGTCTAGAAACAACAAAGGTAATTGTCCTTGATGGAATTATAAATCCAATTGCTGCATGGTCAATTGATGCGTATCCACTTAAATTTGTCAAGTGTTTTATGCACTGCAAAATTTGGACCCTTGTAGTCAATAAATTTCAAGTTAATTACAAATGAAGTGGATGAGAAGAATCAAAGCGTCATTGCAAAATTGCACAGATTCGACAACTTAGCTACACTAATTAAATGGGTGGTAATGCTTTCCTTAATCATCAAAATGAGAAGCAAGTCATGTAATTTTTAACTGAAGAACAAATTATTGTTGTAACTAGGCAAGAGAGGAAGGAGATAATTATGAAGATGATAGTATAAACTTATTGTTGGGGTAATGCCACCCAATTATTGCACAGACAGAAGAATAGCACCAAAGAACACACACTGCAGAAATCGAAATAACACAAGAGATTGTTCACCCAGTTCGGCCAAACCTAATCTGAGGGGCTCAGAAGTAAACGAGTCCGTCACTATGCAAAAACCTTCAAGAGAGAATGATATAAGTCCGTACAACCAAGACTCAGATTAATGGACCACTTCTAAATGATCATCGATCCACAAGCAGATCTCCCAAATCACATATTCAACACAAGAATCAAAATCTCACAACCTAGTCTAGTGCAAATTTACCAATTCCAAATCCAAATGAAACCTAAAACGCTGAACACTATACCAATAATACACAAGATTATAGGCTTAGTAAGGAAATAACAACAACACAGAACCACGATCTAAAATGCTCAAAGAATGGAAGTGAAACCCTCGAAGAAAACTCTCGAAATCGCCTCACAGAGAGCACATGAAAAATAACCATATGAAAGGTAGTGATTCGAATGACGGTACAGTAGCTTTAGGTAATATATATACTCTTAACCTCAGCCATTGATCTAATCCAACGGTCCAACTTTGTTCCAAACTAAAACATATCCAGGTGAAAGAAAATGGGCCAATGAGATCACACCAGGTGGACAAGTCAAGTGGAAAAAATGCATTTTCACTTCAAAAGACAGGTTTGAGAACCACAGCCCACACTTATATTTCCGTTACGTTTTACTCATCGAACTTTAAAATATCAAGAACGAGTTAAATGCTTCATTAATCACTGAACTTATATACATGTCACGTTTTACTCAGTGAACTTTAAAATACCTACAAGTGACCCTATATTTTAACACGTTGCAATGCATCACTCACTCATCATATTTCATAAGTCATTAAAATATACAATATTTTTGAGTGGTCAGTGAACTTTAATACATTGCACTTCATCAATCATCAATCATATTTCATTAGTCACTGAACTTATGCATTCGTCATGCTTTACTCATTAAAATTTAAAATACTTTCGAGTTGTTACTAAATTTTTATAATATTTCCGAGTTGCTTTATATATATATATATATATCGAATAAATAATGATACTTTCAATCTAAGAAGTAAATATTAATAGTCGTCAAAAAGATATAATTTCTCTAGTTATCAAAAGTTATGTTCAAAGGAATAGAAGAATGCTAGCTTTAAATTGGCATAAATCTTAACTTTGATTATAATCTTTCTTTTCGTCAAGAAAATAAAATAAAAAAGTTATTTTTTTTTCGATTGAGATCATAGACTCAAATCAAGAAAATAAAAAATTATATCTCAAACAGACAGTGCAATTTTTGATTTAAAGTCAATAATTTTAATCAATGCTAACAAAATATAATTTTTAAAGTTGCCACACGGCAATTCAATAGGAAAGAATGGCGCCGACTTTTTGTATGGTATTTTATACTTCAAAATTTTCAATTTTTTAACAGTTAAATTTGGTGAGTAAAGTTCAATGACCACTCATAATCATTTTAAAGTTCAGTGAGTAAATTGTGATGGAGGTATAAGTTCAGTGTTGGAATATAGTGAGTGACTAATGGAGTGCAACATGTTAAATTTCAGTAACCACTCTAAATCATTTTAAAAGTTCATTGATTAATGAAATGAGGTAAGTGATGATGTTCAATGTGTTAAATTTCAATGACAACTCAAAAACATTTTAAAGTTCATTGAGTAAATTGTGATGGATGTAAAAGTTCAGTTATTTATAAAACATTTAACTCTTCAAATCTACATTCGCAGTCTTTTATATGTAATAACCCTAGGAGCTTAACCATTTTTTTGGGAGAGATTTTTCTCAGTGAAAAATAAATTCTTTCCTTGTAAAATATGTGGTTAAAAAATAAGGCAAACTACAAGAGTTCCTACAAGGTTTTTAAAAAATTTAGATGCAGTGATCTCTTTTCAAAAATTACACAAACCTCTTTTATTTTAAATTTTAAATAACGCATAGGTTTACGACAATTTCAAAAACACCACTCAATTTCAAAAACTTACACATACATCCCTCGTTCAACTTTTGAAAAATACAAATCTCCCATGAAGTTTATAACAATTTTTAGAGACATTTTCAAACATTACACAAACCTCTTCTATTTTAAGTTTTGACTAACAAATTCCTGCCTTGACCACTAATCTTTTACATGTTAATGTAAATAATAATGGTAATACTTAAAAAACTCTATCACACTGTCCACTTTGGGGTTCCATAAAACTATAATGTAATGCGTAAAATACCTTTTTAACACTTCTAACTAAATTAACAACAAAATATTGTCTAGACTATCAAATTTTCAAAAATACTTCAACATTTAATTGGTTTAAATAATTATATCAGAGAACACAAGATTGAGAGATTTTAGTTGTGATTTCATCTTAATGAGTACTCTGAAATTCGATAGTTGTGAGCGAAATGTTTTATGTCGATATGAATAGAAAACTCCTACGTGGTAGATTTATTATTATTATTATTATTATTATTATTATTATTATTATTATTATTATTATTATTATTATTATTTTGTAGTAATTTATATCATAGTTTGTTATTTAGATATTTTCAATATCTATTTTGCTGAGAACTCTTTCACGAGCTTGGTTAGTGAATTAATTTCAGGAGCAAATTACGTAATGGTATTGCGATAATATTTAGATAATATTTATGTTAAACTCAAAAAAATTAATTATAATTAAATAAAGGTAAGTTTTAAATAAATTATATCTATTATAATTTGAAATAAATAAATTATTTTGCCAGTTAGACAAGAACTGTGTTTAAAATAATTAATAAGTAATTTTTCTAATATACAAAATATAAAAAGATAAAGGTATTAAACCCCTTAAAAGTTAAAAGGGACCCATTAACAAGTGTATCCTTCAATAGAATTTTTTGAATTTCCTTTTCTTATTAAAAATAGTTATTATATGCTTTAATAGATTCGAAAGTTTAACTCATTCATGCCAATAAACGAATTGGACAACAAGTCGATGTTTGACAACCATTATTTAAATTATATATATATATATATTCACACGATAAAATATTATGCACTTAAATTCAAATTTTTTTTACTTTTTAATCTCACCTAAAAATCACTATTCAAAACATTGTTTTTGAAAGAAAAAAATGTCATCAAATAGGGGCGTAATAAAATATTCTAGATATTTTTAGCATTGACGAAATTTCATATATGGCATACTTTCGATGTCAGTGTATGCCACATCACAAAATCTCGATTGACCTGGATGATATTACATTTAAGAAAAGAAAAAAATACAATAAATCATCTATCTCACATACGATTTGGTGACATAAATACATGAACTTTGAAAAGCATGTAATTGTCACGTACGAAATTTTGTGCCCCATTAAGTTCATTAGCTTTTTTAAAAAAGTGAGTGACATGCTAAATAATATTTTGGTTAGTTGAATGGTAACTCAAACTAAACTTTCAAAGGTTCATGATAACTAGGATATTTTACTTTCGTTATTGCACATTATTTTATCTAACTTTCATTATCGAACATTATTTTATTTTTGATCTCTCAATCAAAAATTAGTTGATCGATGTCACATCAATTTGCTTATAATATTTTTTTTTTTCATTTATTGGAATTTCCAAATTGAAATGACAAATTTTGGTGACAAGATTTCACATAATATAAAATTTGGTGATTAATACGAAACTTCACTAGTTGAGTGACCCGATAAAAATTGGGCTTACAATAGCCCCCCGAATACTAAGCCCATTTCTCCTTTGTAGACCACGTATACCAATTAAAAGTGTATGCGTCTTCTCAACCAATAATATTCCACGTTCTGTCATCCCAACCAATAATAACTCTCCACGTGGAGATTCAGGTCTTCCGGGCCCACTTTTCTTCTACATAGAACTCCTATCTCAGCAAACGATCCAAATCTTGCACCGGCAGTTGAAATATCTATACAATAATCGAAAAGGAAAAAAATTGAATTGGGTGATCTCTTCGGTTGACATTTACTGCGGCGATCTGGTGGTTTCCGGTGGATTTACATTGCAATGGAGTCTCACGGAGCCGGACTCCACCGCGTTCTGCTCCTGTCCGTTTGTGTCGCTGGCATTTGGTCCGCTTACATTTACCAAGGCGTCCTCCAAGAAACAGTGTACGGCATTTTAAACTAATATCTAAACCTCCATATCTTTGTATGATAATGGTGATTATTTTCATTGCGACGCCAATTTATGTATCCATTGTTCTGTCACTTGTTTAGTTGTTGGGAAATTGCTTTTTGGGAAATATATATAGAGATTTGAAAAATAAAATTGTTGCTTTATGATATTAAATTGAGCTTTTATCGTTAGCAATCTTGGAACGTGCTTGCTCTATTTGATTTGTTGGTGTCAATGTGCGGTTAGTTGTGTATTCTAATTAATTTTGAATATAGGTCGACTAAGAGATTTGGTACTGACAAGAAGAGGTTCGAGCACTTGGCATTCTTGAATCTAGCACAAAATGTATTCTGTTTGATTTGGTCATTTATAAGTAAGTTTTAAAGGTAAGTTTTTTTTTTTTGGTCTCGAAATGAATGCTTATAGTTACACTTATATGATTCTACAGTGATAAAGATTTGGACTAATGGTGGAAATGGTGCTCCTTGGTGGAGTTATTGGAGTGCCGGTATCACAAACACAATTGGCCCTGCTATGGGGATTGAAGCATTGAAGTACATTAGTTACCCTGCTCAGGCATGTTTGAGATTCTGTTGCTGTCTATTTTACCTATAATTGATAGTATTTGCGTTTCTAAGTTTTTCTTGGATACAAAAAAAGAAAAGCAAAAAAAAAAGGTTACTTGTGATATTTCCTATTGTTCTTCGTGAGTTTTAAAACATGCTTTCGAAGCTGCCGTACGAGTAGGACGCATGGTATTTTTACAAAAGGAACTAGAGTTTAATATGATTTAGACTAAAGCCGTGTAAAGAGTAATTTAATAGAGTTTCAGATGGGAGATATGCTCAAGAAATTATCCCACATTTCTGCGTACTGTATTTCCTGCTACTTTTTGAGTTCAGTCGGAAGGTATTTTGAATGTAAAACCATAATAAACTTCTATATTCTACTGGGTTTATAGACTAAACTCATCATTATGCGCAGGTGCTGGCAAAATCCTCAAAAATGATTCCAGGTGAGTTGTGAATATTAGTTGCTAAATTGAATGGTCAGGCTCATATACATTGCACTTCAGTTGGAGGAGGACTAATTTAAATTTTTATTGATCTCATACAAAATCTTATTGCTATGCGAAGCTCTCATGTTTACTTATGCTGAATGAAATTATAAATAATTTTGTTAGCTCTGTCCACGGACAAAACTAGATTTGCTATTCATCAAATTATATTATCAAAAAGAATATAGTGAGAATTTATATTAGGATCTCTTTGCGTTCTGGATCAAATAGGCACATCAATTTTGGTAATAACTATATAATTGTGTAATGGGAAAGGTTTGATATATTCATGTTTCTTAAAGTGCTGGATTTTCGTTCACAGTGAACTTTAGTTTGGGATCAGTGGAAAACCTCATAACTGTACATAGTAATTAGTGTTTTCTTTCTGCAGTTATGCTGATGGGTACACTAGTATATGGAATTAGATATACCTTTCCGGAGTATCTCTGTACATTACTTGTTGCTGGAGGGGTATCCATGTTCGCACTTTCAAAGGTGACTATCTAAATTATGCTCCCTCTCCCTTCTAACAATCTCAGACCTTTTGGTTTCTGAACAACCAAATCTTTCTGTCAGGAACCATAAAATGTTTAAATCTATGAGCTCATAAAAATGAAGTGATGAACCAAAGAAAACTGTTGTTCTCTTGAACCTAAACTCTCCAATTAAATTAAAAAGAAAACAGGGAAGTATGAGAGCAAAAGTGATCCCATTTGTCTCACTTTCTGACACAAGTGCAACATAAAAGATGAAAATGATGAGTAACCTGGGGATTCTTTCTCAATATTTATCTATAATGTACTATCTTTTCATTATTATCTCCAGCAGAGCCCCAAGTCTTATACCCAGTAATTATGACCGGCTACATGAATCCTTTCTTAACACTCCATTATCCACCTCTACATCTGTCAAAGATTTAATGGAATTATATCTTTTGCAAACGCTGAGAAAAGGAAATGGGACAACAATTTTTATTTTTCTGAACTTAAAGAATCACCTGTATTTTGATTGCTAAATTGACTTTCTGATTTCGAACTTAAACCTTAATCGTGTTTTTTTCAGACTAGCTCGAAGACAATAAGCAAACTAGCACACCCCAATGCTCCACTTGGATATGGGCTTTGTTTTCTGAACCTTGCTTTTGATGGATTCACCAATGCCACTCAGGATTCAATTACAGCCAGGTAATGTAGTTAATTTGTTGGTCTTCCCAAATGCATCTTTAAGTTTGGTCCAGTACACAGACTCAAAATGCTTACTTTGATAGGTTCTATAATCTATCCCTAACTTCTAACTGTTTTCTGGCGTCAATATATTTTGAACTGTCACATATGTTTTCTGAATGTGTGGTTGGCACATATGCACAAAAACATAACATGTATAACATTTTCTATATTCTCGCTATTAACCGTCATCAAAGCCATCTTTTCTGTAATATGAAAAGTGAGATGTGACTATTCTGGACAGTTGCCAATAGAATTTGTCTACATTATTCAGGTACCCAAAGACGAGCGCTTGGAATATAATGCTAGGAATGAATTTATGGGGTACCATTTACAATATGATATTCATGTTTGGTTGGCCAAATGCCAGTGGATTTGAGGCAATTCAGTTCTGCAAGCAGCATCCGGAGGCAGCATGGGACATTCTCCTCTACTGTTTGTGTGGTGCAGTTGGCCAGAACTTCATATTTTTAACCATTAGTCGATTTGGTTCACTGACGAACACAACAATAACCACAACACGGAAATTTGTAAGCATAGTGGTATCTTCACTGCTGAGTGGCAATCCTCTGTCATATAAACAATGGGGAAGCGTCGTCATGGTTTTCTCGGGATTATCCTACCAGATATACTTAAAATGGAGAAAATTGCAGAGAATGCAGAGGAAAAAGAAGCCCATGTAAGGAAAACCAGCATTCATGAAATTAAGATGCACTATTATTTTTGTTTTCCCTCTGATAATAAATTTCGAGGTTGTATTGGTTGTATTATCAGAATGGGAGAATGTAACAGGTTAAATATATAGATACTAGATAGATTTTGATATAAAGATGGATGAGAGACCATTATTTGCTTATTGAGGTTTTATGCTCTTCACCCGTTTTGTTTATTTTACGGTTTTGGGTCTCAAGATTCAAGGACTACAATCCTAGTCATATAATTTTACTGTCTATATATATCTTTAAGTTTTATGCTGGCTTTTACTTTGTACTTGTCAGGGAATTTTTCAGTATTTTCAATGGCATAAGCAGAAAATTGAAAAAGAAAGATTGGATGATCAAATTAGTAGAAAAAAAAAAAAAAAGTTGAACATAATTGAACAGAACTAACACATTGGAATAAGCTATCAATATCCCAAGTACCTAATATCGTCGTTTATATGAAGGAGAAGGCCTATAAGCCACAAATAGGATCATTTGGCCCTTACCATTACGGGACGAACACTTGAGGTCAATGGAGGAAGATATGCTCGAGTCAAGGATCATAGTAATATTTATCCCCTTGACTCACTCGCAGTCGCTGTTTGCCCAACTCTAGGTACAGTTTGTAAATGTTAGTTTAAATTGTAATTTGATTCTAGTCGTAAGTTTTTATTTCAATTGTAAAATAGTACTACTATTTGTAAACATTGATTATGATCCTATTTTTAAACGCATGTTCATGTCATTAAGTATTTCTTACTTAAATTATTATTAGGGATAATTGGTATTTGAAAATTTTATCAAGTTCGCTGATGTTTGCCCCTTACACTAGCAATTTTAACATATTGCTTTCATCAATCAATGAAAACACTATTTTTAATGCATTCAGAAGCTTCCTTTAAATTGTCTTTCATCCTAGAACAATCAAGAATAGGTGAGGTAGTATGGGGAGTAGACTACTGCTGCACAGTGCCCCTTTCTATGCTAGGAAGAATGACACATTGTCAAACCACATCCGATCTTGAGATTTTGGGGATTTAGGTCAACTTCATATTATTTGGGATTGGATAGCACATACATAACCAATTCATGCAGCCGAGGAAGCCATCATTTACAGAGTCCATGTCAGCACCATTGATTCGAAGGCCTACACCACTGAAATCAATGGAGGAGCACAAAAGGAGAGCTACGGTTCACTTTTGAAATTCTTAGTGGATTTGAAGGATGCTTACGATCAATTGTATGGCAAAATGATGATGATGATGAAGCATTCTCAAAAATGATGTTTATGGATGGTTTTTTATATGTTGGAAATATTATGTAATGCAAATCAAACTTTAAAATAGGGCTCCAAATAACCACATCTTCGATACCATCAAGATGACCTTACTGCTTAACTTATACGACACATGTTAATGCTTGAAAACTAATTGCCTTTGAGCTTATAGCTCCTTTTGAATATGCTTGGATAATTTTGTTAAGGTTCTTTGTCGAGTTAAAAGAATTTTGAGAAAGTGACATAAGATAGCTTCTTCAAAAAACTTTTATACCAGAAATAGAAACAAAAACAGACGCTTACCAAACGGCCCTTTATGAGTTCTTCATAAGATAGCCAGTTGCTATTAAAGACAAGGTTCGGCTTTTGTTTTTTGGCATGGACTACTATTTATTTGATTTCGTGGATTACTAATCACATGTTTTACTTCATATTCATAGAAGATGTGCACTTTGCAGTCATTATTACAAATTTAGCTTTCGTGATCACAATTGTTCGTCTGGTATACATTCTTAGGTCATTGCTGTTAATCAACCTTGCACATTCGTCCACGTCTTTCGAACTTTTAGATGCACATATTTTTTCGGATGAGAAAACTCTTAAAAATTAATTTTCAAAACTAATTAAGATAGCTTTCTCAAGAACGTTTTTTACAAATAGCAAAAGCAAAAACAAAAATCCTACAAGACAGACCCTTAACTAGATGTTATGTGATATTAGTAGATCAAAATTTGAATCCTTTTTCTCTATCCTTTGAAAAATTCTACAGATTTTGTTAATTGTAATTGTACAAATAGGAGGCACATCCATAATCGTCACCCTTTATTAAAGTTGTCCGATATAATGAGGTCCCTAAATGGTAGGCCATAGCATGAGCATATGAGAAGATATAATTACTACTTTCTCCCCAAGATTCAACCACTAAAAACTGAAGATTCAAGGTCAAACCAGGGACTTCAGTAAATCTAAAAAATCAAATCTTGAAGGATGACAGCAAACTTTATTTTGCACAATCTTCCCTCCCTCTTTAACCACTAGCTTTTTGCTTTGATCATCATCAATCTTGTCCTCCAACATCCACCGCTGACCATGTTAAATACCCCTTCTTCCACCCCCTCCCTCCCCACCATTTACATATCTCAGAAGAGACATGCAGAGAACTGAAGAGAAGAAAGTTCCAAGTTACGATATATATATATAATGGTCAATGCAGAAATAGGTCGAGTAATCTGTAAGTAGAAATTTCCGTTGAACTCTTACATTCAGGCTGCGCGCTTCTTTACTTTTGGTGCTTTTGAATTCTGTTTTTTTTTTTTTTTGCTTTCAGATTTCTTGAAATTGTCAGAAATGTGTTTTTCTCAGACAATAAACCAGACAACATATATATCTGCACAACAATAATTCTATAAATTCTTCATTCCATTATGGAATACATACATCAAGATCTAAAACACCATGAAAACTTATTACATAGTACTTTGCACACCTAAAGTGCAGTAAATAGGAGTCCAATGCAACTGGTTGGTCCCCCTTTACTGTCCTTTTTTTTCCTTCTCTTTTCGATCTCCCTAAAGGGTATAGTCGGCGAGGTGCCATTGTATAATTACACTCCGAATCACTAAAGGATTGTAGTATAGGGTCTGTACAATCGGCTTATCTAGCCAAAAAACTTTTGGGAACAACGGAAAGCCATATCCGAGTTCCATGACAAGACAAACAAAAGAATGACACAAAAACAATGCAAACCGAAACCAATGTGAGTATTAGGTTGAAAACTCTCAGAAGGATGTAGATCACAGCAGTCAATCTTCACAAAAGGAAAAATACCGGAATGCTCCTTAGCACCCTAGATTGCAAAGCAGATCTTCGTAAGCCTATTTTAAAAAAACTGAGGTCGAGATGTCTGCAATCCGAGGACAAAGAACTCTAAAAGATTAATCAAAAAGCTCTACATATGTTGACAACTCCTGATGAGTAGTTGTGATTCTGAATTCTGCAGAATATTGTATGTAAGATTAATGGTGAGACTGGTCAGAGACAGTGGAGGAGGGACCTTTTGCAAGGTGGAGCTTGAGAAGGATTGGTGCTTGGACTTGGGAATGGTAACTCCATCCCAAATGTTTTCATTAAGAAGTGCTTCTCCTACAATGCATAAAAATTAGATGTGTCAGTCGTCAATAACATATTCTATCTAATGACATGTTTGGTAAGGTGAATTAAACAGAACTAGATAGTATCAAATAAGAAATAAGAAGTCAAAATATTGTTTATTATAGTGTCCAATACGATCTAATGCTACATACCAAACATGCAATAAATATTTAACAAGTAGAAGGAAAGATGTGATGATAAAAAAACACATTCGAACATAGTAACTCCCATCAGTGGCCAGTTTAAGGATCTTATAACATTTAAATGACTAATTAAAGTGTGCACAATACAGGATACATCAGAACTTCACTAAAGTAATTCATTGATATGATGATTTGTAGATGTTCATGAGTTCTTTTTCTATCCTCGAAAAACAGCCTTAAGGGTAACTTATTAGCAAAAAGAAAGAACCTATCTCGGGATAAAAGAAAACTGCACATGTGAAGTTGCATCTTGATGTTTTTCTAATTGAGAATTTTCTGAAAAATGAAATCAAAAGTTTCAATAAAAATTTGAGAAACTGGGGAATGCTGAGTAGGAATCAAGTCAAGAAACTGAACAATAAAAAAAGTGGATAAATGGCGTAAGGACAACATAGCTCATATGTGCATTTCAGTTTGTTTTCAAGAGCAAGGTCGTAAGTTGTAGCTCAAGCTTCAAATGCCAATGCTGATAGATAATGGAATTATTCATTTCTTTAAATTAATTGTTCAACATGCCTCCTCACATGTATGTGCACAATTTTCATATATGGGCAGTGGCATAGAGGGGACACGGTTCATTTATTTAAATTTGATATTCAACATTGTTTACTACTCATTGCCTCCTCAGTTAGCCAGTCTGTTATTCTATTGAATTCCCCAGAAAAATTTTCAGGTGCTGACTGACAAGTGACAACACATTTAAGAGTGCTACTCAGATTGGTGAGAAGGAAGAAATAAACAATCGCTCTTTTGCCTTTTTCTACAACATACAGGGAGACAAGTGGGTTATTGGAAATCTACCCACAGTAGTTTGGCCTTTCAGGCAAATCATTGCAACTGTTACGGTAATGGATCTGATAGCCCAAAGTATAATTAGCAAGAAAGTAAGATGAGCTATGAACAAATCTGAATAAGTTTCAAGTATCCACGGATTTAACTTTAGATTAGATAGGGAGCAAAGCCATATCAAAATTCAAAAATCATATACAATCAAGGAACAAAGACTTTAAAAAATGCCACTGCCACCACAACTATTGGCTCAACATTCCGCAGATTAGATTTTTTTGACAGATCGATAATCAGATGGAACCTCCTATCACTTACCTTGATAATATTACTGATGCATTTTATAAATTAAGTTGCCAATGCTAAAACTTATGTACTGTGGCTTACTATGAAATAAATCATAAAGCTTAGGTTTCTTACACTTTCTGAAAATTTCGGGCTGGGAATTGCCGCTGCCAATGACCTGAATAGTGGAGTCACTTGAAGAGGGGAACTGAATTCTGCATTTAAATATTCACTCACAACTCCATTGTTATCTTTCATTTCATCTGTTGATAACAAGTTGTTCTCTGCTATAAAAAAATTTTAAATAAAAAATAAATTTCATCAGGCATTAGCTTAAAGTAACGATTCATGATTTTCTCAACTAATGAGCCTTACTATTATATATTGGTAAATTTTATAACCTTCATTTGTGACTGCATTACTTATTCTGTTTTCCTCAGCTAGACTTGGTTGATCACCCAACCTATTTGATTGTAACGCGAGCCCAGTTTCCAGACGAAAAGTACATAGTTCGGCTTGACATTCTTCGAGATTTTCACCTGGAGCATGACATAGCATACTTGACCCAGTACTATATTCCGAGCTGGCAGGGGACTCATCATACAAATCAGGGTGCCTGTACAAGTGTCAATTAGATATTCCAGACTGGAATGACCGAATGAGGATCTCACACTAATTTCAGTCTCCCTAGTTAATTTAATTACCTCCAAGATGGATTACTGCCTTCATTCTTAATCAAATCCTCCATCAACTGTTTGAAATTCTCTAACTGCAAATTGGCATCAGAAATTCCATATGCCAGCAGATCGCTATCTTTATTTTGCTTCAGAAAATGTTGCAAAACCTGGACAATGTTTAAGTAGTTAATGCTTTGATAAAACAATTTTCAATATATGTTGAGTTACGAAACTGTTGTGTTGCCATTGGGGATAAGAATGTTATTTTAGAAATCAATATGCCGTCAATTTTATTCCTTCAGAAGTGTCGACAGTACGCTGAACATGGAAACAGGAGCCCGTCCTAACACTCCAAATCTTGTAAAGCTTTGCTCTTTTGACTATTTTGCATTTCTATTTGGAGATTGTTATGAAATTTGGACGACCTCGATTATCCCATCCTTTAACCTCAAAATGAGCAATAAAGAAATATTTTGGTTTTCTCATGATCAATTTGATAGAATGGCTGATATGGAAACAATTTGACATGCTGCAAAACAAGATCAAAATATTTCTTCTTACGTTCCAGGCATTTTCAAGACTCTGATCCGTGTTCTCTGAATTAACTTTGATTGCAAGTGAGCTGAGCAACTCCGCTTGCTGCATCAATGCAAGTATCCTTGGATCGTCCTTCTTAAGAAAGGTTCCTTGAATTTTGTCATTTCCAGCTGCATAAGGATATCCAGAATGATATACATTATTTTCAAATTTTAACATGAAGTGCACTGAAAATCTGCCCCAATCGCATAACAAACAACGTCCTGTTTACTCGACCACTTCACTCTATATGGCTATTAAGTGCTGAACTGGCAACAATATAAAAGAGTTTATACTAAGAAAAATTAATACCAAACTCACATCCATTAATTGATGCCTCGTTTACGTGGTCGACATCCAAGTGAGTCGGCAATTCACCCTCATTACCATGGAAGTTTTGTGCCAGTACTGCAAAAGGATGCCTAAATAGATAGTTTGTATCTAATTTTTCTCCTTGGTCGCAACTATCAGTAGGATTTGAGACGTAGGACCTAGTAAATAAAAAAAATTGAATGTTATAACTTCGATTTCAGTAATATTTTTGCAAATTAAGCATGTTAGATTAATATACCTCATCTTTTTAAGAGGTGCTGCAATTTCAGATGCATCCTCTGTATTCAGCTCATTTGGAAAAATAACCCTTTTGTTGTTTAGGTTGATGTAGGAAACTTTGTTTTCTTTTGCTAAAGCTTCATGCTTTGCTCTCTTTTTACACAAAGTCGTGAACCGATTCTTCACAGCATTATCAGTTCTGTACAAGATAAGAAAATATATAGGATGTACACATTATAAAATCTATTTTTTCACAACATCCAACAAAATACTTAAGGAAATTATCGAATTATGTAATTACCTGCCTGAAACCACCTTTGCGATCTCAGTCCATCTGTTGCCGAATATCTTCTGAGCCTGCAAACCACTTTAGGGGTCAGATCATAACCCAGATTAATGTGGCCACTAAATTCTCATGGACTTCTACAGCTTAGAAAAAAATTGGGTGAAGTTTCTTATCCTTTACGACAACATCTTTATCAAGAATGTTTTAACGACAAAGCCACAAATAAAGATAACCAAATCAAAGATAAATGAAAAGGTGACGCAATAAACAAACAATAACTTCAAAACAACTTCAGTGCATTTCAGTAAACATTATTGGATAGGACTAAACAATAAAATGAAAAAAAAAATAAAAAACTTTTTCTTATTTTCTTTCGTAATCCTATACAATTCTCCTTAATAAACATGCTATCAATGGCTGTACAAAGAAGGTTACTAAGCATTGAGACAAAATAAACATCGAATGGATTCTATGATATACCTCACATAGGAGCAAGTCTTCCTCAGGTGACCAACCTCCTTTCTTGAAATCAGAATTCAAATAAGTGAACCATCTAAATAACAGTGCAATCACAGTCAAATAAGAAAAAAGGCAAATAAATGCAGCGATGAAAATAATCAGTAGAAAAAACAGAGGTCAGTGCCTAAAATCCATCATATTTACATCAACTGACCTTCTTCTACATTGCCTGGTTGTTTTATCCTTGAATTTGGAAGCTATAATTGCCCAACTGCACACATGTAGCAAAAAAACAAAAATTAATAAACATCATCAATCCAAAGACAAAATAAAATATATTTTTTAATAAACAAGTATAATATTACACCAAACAAAAACAGAGCAATCAAAATCTTACTTTTCAGTGCCATGAACCCTAATCTGCTCTCTCAAAATATCATCCTCCTGCAAGTCAAATTAACCAAGAACATAATAATTTAAAAGGAAGAACCAGATGAATGCCATCTCTAAATAAATGATAAAAAATACCTCTTGAGACCAAGAAACAATATGTCTCTCCTTCTGCTTTGGAACTTCACCATTATTCTCATTACCATTACCATCAGTATTATTACTGTTTATCTTCTTCTTCATATTCTGCATGATTTGTTTATTTCTCTCCTCTCTTGCATGTGAATCTTTTTTGAGTGAGTGATATATAAAAAAAACAAGACCCTCAAAAGATCACCTATTTTGCCCCTTTTCTCTTTACAGAAACTTGAAAACGGAACTGCATCGATAAAAACTATACTGTTGAGCTTTTACCCACCCCTTGAAACAAAATTTTGCCTAGGATTCGACCCTTTTTCTCCTCCCTTTGTCCTTCACTTTCTGAAGAAAAAGAAAATACATTCTTCTATTTCAAGATTTTTATAAACAAAATCTTGCAAAATCTATACCTTAATACCTGCCTCGAGATTTGAAAAAAAAAAAAAAAAGGAGTGTAGAACTAGCAATCCAAGTATATGTGCATCAATTAAAAAAATAATAATAATAAAAAAATGGAATCGATTGGTTCAAAAGATGATGAGGGTTGCTTTCTTGCTGTCTAAAAGTTTGAAACTTTCTCTCTCTAGGAAAATGTAGATTTTTAAAAATAATCTACGGATTGTTGCTTTTGAGCGCGGGTGTGGAGGCCTCAGTTTGAAACTGATAATAAAAAACGCTGAAATCCACGAGATGATATTAATGATAGAAACCCCACACCCCACGCTCACCCTCACTATGTGTATTCTCTGTGTATTCTTTATAATTGTGTGAATCAACTGTAAATTTTGATGGAAAAGTAAAGAGGGAAATAAAGGCAAAGGTGAAGGTGAAGGAAAATAAAGTGAAAAATGAGTCATTTTTCCAAGATGAATCGACCATGATGCCATGTTTTGTTAATGACAGATGAAGAATAGTACTAAGAGAAGACTATGTCACAATTCCAAAAAGTATATACAATTTTTGCTCATCACGCATTTGTTGAATTACCCCTTAAACTCATTATCAAGTTTAAAAATCGTTCTTCGAGAGTCATCGTTTAGAGTTACTATTACTATCCAATATACTTCTTATAAATGAATTCAACGTGACTTGATTAGTATAATTGAATGGGGGCAATTTCACTAGTTTCCCATGAATTTTGTACTTACGTTATCTCACTGAACATTAATTTGTTTCAGACTCGTGATTGAACTTTACAAAATATTTTGTTCAAATCTTAGACTCACTTTGATGTTGGTTTTTTAAAATGAACATTCTATGTGTCTATGTAACAAGTGGTATGATTTAATTGAAAATCCTAACAGTTTGACGACTTAACACACAAATAAGTATAACTTTCAGTTAAGAAATTGATATTGAACTGAATGAGTGGTCTGAATGAAATATTTGTAAGTTCAATCTGAAATAAATTGAAGTTTAATGACAAAAGTGTAACTGAGTACCAAGTTAAGTAGCCATGAGTAAAATTAACCCATAATTGAATGTATACACATGAATACAAAAGAAGGAAGAAATGTGCCAGCTTGGTTCTGACAATTCACTATTCTCTTGTGGGACATAAGTATGTGAATTCTTGTTTTAAAATTGAAAATATTAATTTATTCCTTCATGCCACTAATTATGGTGTCTTAGGCGAATTAATTAAGCTAAATAGAGGTTGATATGCATGAAATGGATTGTTCTAGACAAGGGAGAAAAATTAAATTATGGAGATAAATGTGTATTTATTGATTTCCTAATGTGGATGTGGTTGTGCATTTAAAATTTGAGAATTTGGTTCTCTACTAAAATGATTAAGTTTTCAAATAAATGTAGATAGTGAATTTTAGAAAAATCCAGATGTCCCGAATTCAAAATTTTGAACTATATTATTATAGCTTGACAATTATCATCTTTATTTTTATTTGTAGGCAAAGACCAATAGATTTACATAACACTTGGGACTTTGTGATTTGAGCAATTATCGAGTCAAAGTCCAACAAATACCTCCACCTAAAAAAAAAGTCAAAACTAAGCCCCAAGTTGTTGAGTTTTGTGTTAAAACATGGTCGGTCGGTTGGTCGGTCACCATAAATTGTTAAGCTTGTAGGTCACGAACAATAAATTGAAGTTTATGTAAGAATTTAGTGGAAGACATGACATTGAGAAATCTACATAACTACACAATTAGAATGATAGAAACATTCAACAATGTCCGCAGAGAGTGCATATTACACTCGAGGGAAGTATGAGTTACTAATATATCTCAATACATGACAATTCAATTTATCATACTCTCATCATATCCTCGAGGCCACAACTAAAAAAACTAAATGACTACAATCCGTCTCTTCTAAAAGCTAGATATCTTCTACTCCAAATACTCAACTATTCACTCATTTTCTAAAACTGTGCTAGTTCGACTAGATTTAAAATCACTAATCTGAGTACCAGAGTATATTATATTATATTTGAAAATCAAGTTCTCACACTGTGTTATTTTATCGGGTTTCTCGAGTTTCAAGCTCTCTCGTTTTTCATTTCACAACACTAATCAAGAATGAGCAAGACCAAGATTGTTCATATGTAATTTTAAGCTCAACTTTTGGCTAGTAAGTTTGATATTTTTGCTCTAATAGAAACCCAAGCCTTAATATAATCAAGTAATTTTTAAAACTCGTTCTTATAAAACTTAACCTAAATTTAATTAAAAAGAAACCAAATAATTATAAGTAAAAGTTAAGCTTTATTTGTAAAAAAATCAACCTCTAGTGTAATTTTTTAAAAAATATCTTTTTGTTAAAGTCAACATTTCTGTCTACCGCGTTTTTTCGAAAAGTAAAGAAGATTATCCGGGACTCAAGGATGATTATCTTACTAAATTCAGAAATAATGCTTAGTCACTATTAGTAAAAAAAAAAAATATAAGACAATACATTTGCTCGTTTGACAAATGTAAAAAAGTTGTTTTCTTTTGTTTTTGTTTCTTTTTTTTTCTTTATACTCTAGGTTCCAATGAATTTTTAAAAATGTACTTTTATTACTAACAAATGTGCCTTGTATAAGTGGCTTAGAAAGCGTCACCTTTATTTTCAATTAAGATTAGTTATCGAGTAGGCAGATTTACGTAAATTCTTATTAATTTATTAAAAACGAACATAAAACTATAGAACCTAAAACGTAACCTTCAAGAAACGAGGATTCTCGGAGGGATACTACACGTCGAAAATGGACCAACCCCCTAAAGCGAAATAAACACAAGAAGTAGACTATTGTCTATATTTTCCTAATTAATTTCATATGGTGTTTGTTAGTTGAACCGATCAATTTTCTTATAAGACACAAATTTTAGCGAAATATTTTAATATCTTTTTTCGAGGAGAAACTACAAGAATTAGTGAGAAAAAAGTTTTATAAAAAAATGTGATTGTCCAACAAAAAACAAAAATAATTTTTAGTCAGTTTATAATATATTCTAATTCATGCTCTACTCAATGACAATATGCAAGAAACAAAACTTTAATCTCATCGCATGAAGAAGATGCCGCTAGGACTAATTTTTGTCACATACTATCCATAACAATTTTTTTTCAATAAAGTGAACCTAACCTAATATTGTGTCCCCATCTTAGCAAAATGCACGCAATCTCAATTGATTTGAAACTAGAAATTAACAAATTTGTGGGGAAGCCACAGCCGGCCAATAAGTTATAAAATTCAATGACTCAAATGATGAAAGCCGGGGTTTCTATACTTCACATTAGACAATTCCAAACCAAATAAGGCCCTCCACTAAATAAAAATAGTAGCTTTGAAAGGGAATCTATCTTTTGAATTATCATAAAAATTATAATTTACATCTTTAATAAAACAAAACAACGATAGCTCATGTAGTTTTGGTCGAGTTTGTGAGTTAATTATCCTATTTATGGATATCAAGACTCTAAAGAAGTCAATGACCTTTAAATTTTCGATTTAGTTTGAAAAAATGTTTAAATTTTTAAGAATAGTATTTTAATCCCTCCGTTATCTAATTAAAATAAATACTATGATTGATAAGTAATATTTCATTAGGTTCTGCTAACGGTTCGACTTTGATGATCGAGTAATATTTCATCTTCCCCTACATGGTACATGACACCACTCGGAGTAGACACGTGGAAGCCACGTGGGTGTAAATGTTGTCTTGTCCATCTTTTTTTAATGAATTGGCATAATGTGCAAAAGAAAAATTTGCAATGGCAGTCTCATAAGTCTCTATCTTGATAGTGAAATGTCCCGCCAAAAGTGATTGTTATTTGATCCAAAATTTATGTTGTTCGTCTTATCTCATATAGTATTCATGGACGAATATACTCTTTAAAAGTATAAACACAGTGGTATGTTTTATGGATAAAAATTTATCTTCAAAATTCTTCGTTCTTATAAGGTTTATCAAGAGTTAAATCTAATGTTTGTTCGAATGTAACGTTAAAAAAAAAATTTATAATTTCAGTTTGAATAGGAATTTATCCATTTAGCGGACATGACAATATCACACAAGACATCCAACAACTTAGACAAAACCTTCTAGGAATTGTTTAGGAACTTGTTCTTAAATTCTTTTTTGTTCAAGTCAATTATTGATTAAGCATGCAAAATTTCATTTGACGTAAACAATGTATCAAACTACTAGTCGTATTTTGTTGTGTAGGGTCGAAGGCTCTTCTTTCAATATTGATAGACTTTCTTCCATTTAATATGTTTGACTAGACATGATTGAACAAAATAATAATAAAACAACTAGGTACCTCGCCTTTCTTCTAGAATTTAATCCCGTGTAATATGCGATGGTTATGTTTGGTACATCATATTAGATCGTATAAAGATTTTATTGTGAAATTAAAAATGAAAAATAGTTGGTAAATTGTACTATGATGGAATACAATAAATAATATTCTTTAATCTTTCAGTAAAAAATCTCATTTACACTATCAATCATATAACATAATGTGGATAGTTGTGACCGTTTTAAATTAAATAAAATAATTGTATAAATGACATTGTTAAGTTCAATATTGTAATTGACAAATCTATGAATAAAAAAGACTTTATTGAACATGTGTAAAAGTCAAGGAGTGAAGTGCAATTTTGTATAGGTGAGTTAGGTAGCCTAAGGTTTGAGTTCGAGTTTGGAAATAAGGAAGAAGCGGCATCGGAATTTCGCTAGTCTCACGCCTGGCCATTGCTCGAGCGACAGAAACAGAACAATTGTCGCTCGGTTATCGCCCAGGCGCCGCTCAAGCGACAATGTTACGCGGCTATCCCTAGTTCGCGATATTGGAGAGTTTTACATGGCCCATACTATTCATACACCTCCAACTATAAATACAGATGCCGTTATGCGAAAATTGGTGGTATTTTGTTATAACATATTTATATAATCTTTTAAGAGATCCAAGAACACAATTCATTGGTGGAATCATTGATATCATTCTTGAGATCCGGCAATCAAGTTTTGGGAAAACGTCGAGGTTCGTGAATCTAAAACACCTGACTTAACACTTTAAGGAATGTACTCTCTCGATCGGGCATTGGGAGAGGTAGACTGCAAGCACAGGAAAAGCACAAGAATTGGAGATTCATGAAATTCCAATTGGAAGAGACAATTGAAGAAGATCGGGAAGCTGGAAGGAGACATCAGATCTTAGAAGCTACAAGAAGTAGATCGAAAAATCTAGTGGAGTTGGCTAAACAACATCTAATTGTAGAAGATCGGGAAGCTGGTGGGTACAGCAGATATTGGGATTATAGGAATTATAACAGTGGAAACTAGTGGAATTTGTTAGGCTAGAAATGGACTGTAATATATATTGTCTATAGTGGATGTAATTGACTTGATCAAGGAGTTTTTCTCACATTGGGTTTCTCTGTCAACAATTATTGGTATTCTTTATTACTTTCCATATTACAAACTGCGGTATTCAAACATATGAAAATTGGACGTGTATACTTAATCATTTAGAAACTATTAAAAAGTGACTTGTTGCTTTTAATAGAATAATTTCCCACGTAAGGTCAAACTAATCATTAATCCCGATAATTTTCAGACATTTTTAGACTTAAAGATCGATGAATATTATATTCTTTAATCCAGTACCATTCATCCATTAGTATCTTTTTTTTTATGTTAAATTTTTTATACTATCTAATACGATTTACTAAAATGTACTTGGCATGAGATGCACAACGTACTAAAGTGCTTTTTAAAGAGGGAATCTAAGATAACACAAAAAAGGGATANTTTTTTTTTATGTTAAATTTTTTATACTATCTAATACGATTTACTAAAATGTACTTGGCATGAGATGCACAACGTACTAAAGTGCTTTTTAAAGAGGGAATCTAAGATAACACAAAAAAGGGATATGTGTAAGAAAATGGTGGAGTGGTGGAGGAAGAGTGAGGTCGGTGGTGATTTGTCCCACAAAAACCAGCCTTCAAATTAAGAATGAGAATAGAACCCACAAAAAGATCAATTTATCAGGGAACCCTATGCAAAAAGCTCGTTATAGTCTGCCCTTATTCTCTCAACTTTGCAAAGCTGAGTACAAGAAAGAAAAAACTGTACACTGCTCCTTTCGTTTTGTCACGCTAAATGCCATTTTTTTTTTCCGCCAAAAGGAAAATCTTTAACATTCCACTTAGACGTTCTCTTGAACCCTTAATTATGTCATTTTTGTTTCTTGATTGATCATGAAATAATAGTCAGCAGTCTTCATTTCCAACAATTTGTAAGTATTCGTGGTTTGTTTGAACAATATAGACGAAGAAAAATAAGTTAGATTAACCATATACCGAACATTTAGTGCCCATAAAAGATTTGTTTATAGGTTTCCAAAGATGCTCATTCTTAGGTCTTATATTTTTAGTCCAAGATGCTTGATTATGTTCAAACCATTGATCAGTAAGCTTAGCCGAATGACGTAATAATGAGTTGAACGCCGTTATGCTTAGCTAGTTTGTGGTAAACAAGAAACATACTTGATGAAATTTAGTACTTTCATGTTTTTTCTTGGATACATATATCTCTACTTGCTACAATATTGTCCCTATTGCTCAGTAATTATGGACTAAAGAGAGAAAAATAATGGAGTGGGATATGGGGAGAAAAGTGTGGGTGTGAAAAATGCATCATGAAAGAACTGCATATTGATTTGATATATAAGAATGATAATCACTTTTTTTTCCCAGGAGCCTCTGAAATTGGCCAAATGCATCATATGAACTTCAAATATGGTAGGGCAAAGTAGAAATAGCTAACTTTTTTCCTGCAAATACTGGAAAAATAATATAATGGGAATGGCCTAGACATAGCTCTAATTAATGTCACTCCCCCACCTCAAAGAAAAAATAATTATTTTTTTTATTTTTTCCCGTCTCATCATTATCCAATTTCTTTAACATAATATGAGATATTTTTCGATCATAAACTTCGTCTTCTTGTAATAAAGTTGCTATATGAGCTTGTCGATGAAAAACATTCGGTTTTAGAAATTTGAATTTATAGAATGTTAAATATGCCGCACTCTATAAAATTGTACATGATTAAGAAAGAAAAATAAAACTTAAAATTTGTGTGTTATTCAAGATCCTTATCTTGTTAAACGTGCATAAAAGTCAATGAGAGTGTAAGTTTTTGCTCGATTTAGATTTTGATGAATTAGCCTTAATCCTTGGAAGTTCAATGTCAATCTCCAACAAGTTCTCACATACCCTAAAACCTCTTCCTCCATCTTTGGCAGGTAGTCACCTCGTATTATAAGGGTCAATGTCCTCTGTGGGTGACCAGCCGATGGCACTCTTACAACACATTAAGAAAAAAATCACTCTTGCTTTTTCTATTAGTATTATGCAATATTTCGTACTAAATATATCACTTAATGCAGTGCATTACACTATAGTATTTTTTTGAAACATGGAAGTCCAATTAGATTAGCATAAGGTATATCATCATTATGTGTAAGAAAGTAGAGTATAAGTGGAGCTTGGAGAGGCCCAAGTTCCCAAAGAGATTGATGGTGAAGGTTGGCTCTCTATTCGTCCAATTATTTCTTTTTTATTTTTAAAACTGGCCATCATTTCTATTAGAGCGTTCATTCCACCGATAAAAATAATCCAAGTGTTCATGCTCTCCTTAGTAAATTATATTTGATAATTAATCATTCATTAAACGGTACTAAGTATTCAATGATGTTATGATAAACACAACTTTTAATTTAATCTTGTCTTTGAGTACTTGAAGAGGTTAAGTTTAATAATCAAGACATTGATAAAAAAAAAAAAATAAATTTCAATTATGTTTGGTTTAAGAAAAAGAAAAAGAAAAAATCATTTCATGTTATAGAGAAAAATAATAAATTCTTTTAAATAATAATTTCACATCTTTTCCAGTTAAATTTTTCATTATATTCTTTTCAATCTTTAGGGCCTGATTGAGCCGAATTAAAATCTGATTTTAATTTAAGTCAAAATCAAACAATCAATATTAACCACATCTTTCATAAGTCTCACATCTTTTTAACCACACATTTCAAAACTTCTATCACAATCCACAAAAAATCTAATTTTATTCCCCACCAAACACACTTTTAATTTCAAAACGAAGAAAGTGAGGTGAGAAAGGAGGACGAGAAAGCGGCATGCTTGGTCTTGCTTATGGGGACAAATCAATATGTTCTAAAAATAAATATTTGAATATCTATCTCATCGATCTCATACTAAATTCCATCAATCAAATCACTGTTTCGAGAAATAAGAGACATCTAAGTCAAGTCGAACAGGAAGTGGTGTTTTCCATGACGGACGGGTGAGTAATGCATAAGAACCTATCCCTAGGAGATCCAAACAAGTTTGGGGTATTCACATTACTATTATCCATTAAAATAATTTATGATTAGCTTTGTTGGATTAAAAATTGGGGTGATTAGCACATAACGTCCCCACTTTTTATCGTTATTGTGGAAAACGTTCATACCTTTTATTTTTTGGCATTTTCACATTTATTTCCACATTTCATTGCACAAAATGTCATTTTCACTTTCTGAATTAAAAATTATGAAATGATGAATATACACATCTCTTTAAATAAAACAAAAGGAAAAAAAATAAATTAATGGCAACCATAGTCTCATTTTTTTAAAAAACGCAAATAAGTCACAAATAATTGTTTGAAATGGTAATTAGTACATAATGTCCATATCTTTCATCATTATTGCGAAAAAATTTCATACCTTTCTTTTTCTTTTTTTCTTTTTTTGACATTTTTACCTTTAATTACACATTTAATTGTGCAAACCATTATTTCTATCTATTTTATCCAATTTCTCAATAAAAAGCTATGAAATGACGAATATACCCTCATATTTAAATAAAGAGCTAAAGAATTAATTTCAATCATAGTCCCAATTTTTTTTTAAAAAGTGCAAATAAGTCCCCAATAAATTTTTAACAAACCATTATTTTTATCTATTTTCATCTAATTTCTCAATAAAAAGCTATGAAATGACGAATATACACACATATTTAAATAAAAAAGCTAAAGAATTAATTTCTATTATAGTCCCAATTTTTTTAAAAAATTGCAAACGAGTCCGAATTAAATTTATTTAAGAAAATTAAAAAAATTAAAAAATGTAAACGAGTCCCAAATAAATTATTAAAGAATTAAAAATATAATTTTTTTTATTTAAATATGAGGGTATATTCGTCATGTCATAACTTTTTATTGAGAAATTGGATGAAATTGGATAGAAATCAATCAATGTGTAATTAATGATGAAAATTCCAAAAAAATGAAATGTATGGACGTTTTTCACAATAACGGTGAAAGATAGATAGATTATATACTAATTACCATTTTAATAATTTATGTGTGACATATTTGCACTTTTAAAAAAAATTAGGATTATGGTTACAATTAATTTGTTTTCCTTTTCTATTTATTTTATTTAAAGAGAGGGGTATATTCGTCATTTCATAATTTTTAATTGAGGGAATAGATGAAAATGACATTTTGCGCGATGAAATGTGGAAATAAATGGTGAAAATGATAAAAATAAAAGGTGGAGATGTTTTCCATAATAACAATGAAATGTGTGGACGTTATATGCTAATTACCATAAAAATTGAAGTATC
>CAIGRP010037577.1:0-14542 GCA_903798385.1 Fraxinus cuspidata
TTGTTTAATTTGGAGAGATTAAAGAGTATGTGTGTTGACAGTTTGTTGAAATCTTGTAAAAATCTTAACCAGTATTTGAACCATAGTGGACATTTAGACATCATTGGCGATGACTTATGTACGAAGTTGACAGCCTTGAAATTCTATTTACCTAGAGAAACAAAAAAGCAATTAATGTGCTAAATTACTTGAAGAAAATGAATGGATTGTTTTCCAAATACTTGTATTGCTTACAAGATTTTGCTTACTATACCAGTTACAGTCGCATCAACAAAAAGAAGTTTTTCCAAGTTGAAATTGATCAAGACTTATTTCTGATAATGTCACAACAAAGATTAAATGGATTGACCATGTTATCAATTGAAAAAGAAATGGTTGAACAANTTTGCTCACTATACCAGTTACAGTTGCATCAACAGAAAGAAATTTCTACAAGTTGAAATTGATCAAAACTTATCTCCGATCAACTATGTCACATCGAAAATTGAATGGATTGGTCATGTTATCCATTGAAAAAGAAATGGTTGAACAACTCGACTATACAAAATTGATTGATAGTTTTTGCCTCAAAAACAGGAAGACGAATTGTATTTAAGTGATTGTTTAGAACATTTTTGTATACATTTTCTTATTTTTATTTGATTGTAACATAAATATTATGAATATTTCATTTTTATTTATTTCTTTATTGTTAGTTTTAAGTTAACAAATTTAGTTCCATAAAACACTTATAAATGAATAAAATGGATTGTTTGCTATGACTTAGGAGCCCAAATTCTGAAATTTGCCCCATGTCCCACGAAACAAGATACGACTCTGATTTTAATCAAATATAGATTTTCATAACCAGATAAAGAACATGTACTCACAATATTTGAATTAAGAAAAAGACTAAACTGACTATTTCCAATTGAACAAAAGTAACCAAAATTATCTAATGTAGAAACAGAAATCAAATTTTGTCCAAAACGACAGTATACCAAATGTCTTTTTCAAATCTAAATAATAACCAATCTTTAATGATAACCTGAAAG
The DNA here is from genome assembly GCA_903798385.1 of Fraxinus cuspidata. NCBI lineage: Eukaryota > Viridiplantae > Streptophyta > Magnoliopsida > Lamiales > Oleaceae > Fraxinus > Fraxinus cuspidata. The sequence continues at coordinate 1,035 of CAIGRP010037577.1, forward strand.
TCCAAATAGCATCAACTTTAATTGATTTTCCACAACCCATATAGATGAATCTTTCAGCATCAATTGACTTTTGGTTTTTCAAGCAACCTCGCATAGACACACTTATGTGAGTAGTGGTACCGAAATTTGTCCACCAAGTATGTATCGGTATTAAAACTAAAATAACCTCAAAACAAAACCAAAGTGGGAAGTGTACTTTTCTTTACACCTCAAGCGTATTATTTAGTATAGTCTCTCTTTATATGTTTCAGATTTTCACAAAAGTAACAGCCGGATTATTTACTTTTTTCAAGTTTTGCTGTTTCTTTTGAGCTGAACCAGATACAGCTTCTTTATACTTTAACTTATCCTTAGATGTACTTGTCAAGTGATTAATTACAATTCTCTCTTGCTTTAGACTTTCTTCATCTTCCACACAATATTGAATGAGCTCATCGAGAGTCCACTTCCCCTTTTGACAGTTGTAAGTAACCTTGAATTAACTGAAGGAGATCTCACTAACACTTTTGACTTACTACCAAAAGCTCATTCTTGTGAGCTAGGAAGAGAAATCAAAACCAAATGCATGAACAAGTCATCAGACAGCTCAAGCATTTAGTTTTGAAGCAGGGTGAGACATATCCATGATGTACTACTTATGTTTTCTTTAGCCTTATACTTTAGTAAAATGAAATTTTTCATTAGCATACTAGTTTCAGCCTTATCGCCTTTTACAAAATGTTTTTCAATTTCTTAAAGAAACTGTTTGACAATAGTTACCTTATCGGACACATCACCACTTTGCTGGAATTTCACACTTCATGATCACGAGACTTATGTGTTTGAAAGATCCCACTTATCAAGTCCATTTTTATTGGCGAAAATTTTATCCATAAAATTAGTGGGTTGTTGAGTTCTTAACGCAAGGTCTAGATCTTTATCACCAAGAACGTTACAAATCATTCTCTTTCCAACCCTTAAACATGGGTTCAAGCACGGGAATTGAATTGATGTTGACAAATGCTGCAGAAGTTGATGGATTAATTGAATAGAGAACTTAAACCTTAATAGCATGTTCATATTAAGCAATCGATAATTTCAAATAACAGTGAGCTCCATCACAAGAGACCGGGCACAACATTGACATTTAGTTTTTGGATAGAAATATCAACTTGTAAGTAGTACTCTTGGTGTAGTAATTAAATATTGACAATAAATTCGATCAAACATCAAGTCTACCTTGGACCAACTCAATGTTCATATAATGGAAAACTTTACAATTGTCACATATTTATTACCATAGGTGTACAAATAATTCGGCCAACTATTGACCTTCATTTTAGCTGGTGAATATCCACATGAATCACGTACACACAAAACTTCCTAATATTCCAAAAAAATTAATTTAGGCAAAAGAGCTTACTTTGATAAAATGTTGCTTCAACTAATATATTTTAGAAAATTAGTAATCTGAAATAAATATTAAGTACCAAGATTCGAAATTGATTGCTCCTTTGTATTTTATTTTAATTTTAATTTTAATTTTTTTTTCTCTTTTGTTACCAAAAGAAAAAATATCAACAAAGAAAAAACTAGCACTACAGTGCCCCCCAAAAAAAATGGGCATTGTGTGCGCCCAAAGAGACGGGCGCTGCCAGGCGTTGTGAACATAGCGTCTAGGCATTGCGATCTATAGTATCCCAGGGCTAAAGCGCCACGTTTGGGTGCCACAGCTCTGTAACGTTACTGTAATGTCAAAAAATGTTCCAAAAAATCCATATTTTGATATCTAGGATTTGAAATTCACATCCCAAACTTTCTAAAATTGAAGTACGAATTTCAACCCAAAACATATTTTTGAAAAATTCTGAATTTCGAAATTTATGGCTAAAATTCACTTTCCAAATCAACAAATCCCAAAATTTAATGTATGCATTTCAACCATAAAAATCTTTCTTTAATCTCAATGGTTTAACATTAAGTTATCTCTAATACCATTTGTTAGAATTTTATGAAACTTTTAAATTTTAAGAACATGAAAATCTAATTACTTTTCTGCCAAGATCCTCCATTTCAAATCATCAAGAGAATTATTAAATGCGGAACATACCTTAATTCATTGTGAATTATACTTTACAACTGAATCTTGATTCCGGATTTTGAATTTTGAATATTAACTCTTTTAATTCTTGATTTCTTAATTTTGATTTTGGCTTCTTGCTCTATAATCTTGATTGCCTTGATTCCTTCTTCTTGATTTTCTATTGTAGATTGCATGTTCTTGATTGTGGGTTTTTTTATATTCCTCTTCAATATGTTTTTTCTTAATTATTCTTGTGTTGATGGGAGGCACAAGGAATAAGACGTTGCATATGAATTAGGGAACATAACCATATATATAATTTTCATATGTATTTGGCTCATCGTCAAATACAACTCTAATGGATCAAGTCTCTATATATATAATTTGGCCCACAATTTATTTAGATTATTAAACAACAACTACTTAATTCTTTATTAGATGGGAACAATACATAACTCCTACATATAAAAATCACATCAAAACTAACAAACTCCTTATAATATTTCATAAATTAGTTGGCAAATCAAATTATTAAATATATTATCATAATACAATATGATAGAAATTTATTCTCTTTCTCTCTCTATCAATTGATATTATAATCCCCACCCCCCACGAACCCCATCCCGTCTCGGAAATCTCCAAAAATTGAAACCTCTCTACACTCCCAGCCTCGACGAATCCAACCATCATCCTACCTCACAATAGAATACTTCAAAATTTGAAAATGTTTTCTCTATCTATAGAGGCTCTCTATCTCTCTCTCATTTACAGACATAAATAATTTTACAGGTGATGGTGGTGGTGATGAGGTGGCACTGTGTTCAGAAAATAGATTTTAGTAGGGGCGGTGATTGTGCTTGCAGGTGATAAAAGTGCATCGGAGTTGATAAGTTTAATGGTGGTGGTGGGGGTGATGAGGTGTTAGCAACGTTTTGAGTACTGTATGATGACACTAGTGTTGCATTGTAGTTGACAAAATTTGTGAATAACTATGTTATCTATGACTAACAATGACTAGACCGAAAATTGGCATTACAGCGCCCTAAAAAATTGGGCGTGTGTGCTTACAGTAGAGACGGGCGCTGCCAGGCACTGTGAACACAGCATCTAAGTACTACAGTTGAACGTAACATCGCGCTGAAGTGCCGCATTTGGGCGCTACAATGCTGCAGCGTTTCTGTAATGCCGAAATATATTTCCAAAAAATCCATATTTTGACATCTAGGGTTTGAAATTCACATCCAAAATTTATTAAATTAGAGTATGAATTTCAACCCAAAAAGATTTTCTTGAAAAATTCTGAATTTCAAAATTTATAGCTAAAATTTACATTCCAAATCAAAAGATCCCAAAAGTTTTTCTTTAATCTCAATTGTTTAACATGAAGTTGTCTCTGATACCACTTGTTAGAATTTTATGAAACTTTAAATCTTAAAAACATTAAAACCTAATTACTTCTTTGCTAAGATCATCCATGTCAAATTATCAAGAGGATTGTTAAATGAGAAACATACTTTAATTAATTGGGAATGATTCTTTATTACTGGATCTAGATTACAGATCTTAATTCTTGAATATTGACTCTTTTGATTCTTGATCTAGATTTTGGCTTCTTGTTCCATAATCTTGATTGTCTTGATTCTATCTTCTTAATTTTTTATTGTAGGTTGCATGTTCTTGATTGTGGGTTTTTTTTATCTTCCTCTTCAATATGCTTTTTCTTATTTATTCTTGTGTTGATGGGAGGCAATAAAGAATAAGAAGTTGTATATGAATTGGGGATCATAACCCTATATATAGTTTCCATATATATATTTGGCTCATCGTCAAATACAATAATAATTGATCCAATCTCTACACATATAATCTAACTCACACTTTATTTAGATATTTAAAGCTCAATTACTTATTTCTCTATTAGATGGGAATAATACATAACTCATACATATAAAAATCACATTTCAAAACTAACAAACTCTTTAAAATATTTCATAAATCAAGTGGTAAATCAAATTATTAAATATATAATTATAACATAATATACATTTACTCTCTCTCTCTGTGTGTCTCTCAATTGACATATTGATATTATAATCCCCATTCCATCCCAGAAATCTCCAGGAATTGAAATCTCTCTACACTCCCAATCCCGATAAGCCCAACCCTCTCCTACCTTACTATAGAAAAATCCATAAATTAAAAATGTTATCTCTCTCTCTACAGAAGCTTTCTCTCTATAAACATTTATGGATACAAATAATTTTACTGGAGGTGGTGGTGATGAGGTGGCACTATGTTTAGAAAATAGATATGCATGGACGTGGTGATGATACTTGCAGGTGATAAAAGTGCATAAGAGTTCATCTGTTTAATGGTGGTGGTGGGGGTAGTGAGGTGGTAGCAACATTTTGAGTACTGTGTGATGACAGTAGTGTTGTATTGTAGTTGACAAAAATTGTGACTAACTGTGTTATATATGACCAGATTTATTATTTGTGACCATACCTATGTTATCTGTGACTAGACCGTCTGTAATCAAGTTAGTCTAATTTGTGACTGTATGTAATTAAGTCACTGACATGTACAATATGTGACTAGTTGTTACCAAATTTGAATTCAGTATGACTGTCTGTGACCAAATCAGTCTAATTTTGTGACTCGCTGTTAATTTGGTCACAGACAGTCACAATGAAGACAGAATTAATCACAAACAGTCACAATAAACACATATTTGGTCACAGTGGGTCATCACAAACAAATATGTGTACACCGCAGACCAACAGCACGATCCATCACCAATCACCACTGCCATCATCTCCAATGAAGATCTGGTCACGAAGAGTCACAATGAAGATAGACTTAATCACACTCTATTGCCACTGCCACCACTACTTGTACCAGCCACACCTCCTGTACCACACCACAACCACCACTCCCACCAACAAAATCCCCAAACAAGCCACAGCCACCTGCACTTAAAATACACTGCAAAACTCATCCCCAAAACTTCAATCACCTTAAAATCAACAGAAGAGATAATAAAAAATGCACTTGGGTGCAGAGAACATGGAGACAAACAAAAAAGTAGTTGGCATTCCAACCCATCCAGGATGTTATCTTTCGCCCACGCACCTCTAGCCACTGTCTCCGCCTCATCAATGGCCTCCATACCGCTCAATCCTCACTTCTTCCCACCATCACCGTGCCATCCTCCCCAAAAAAAACCCACGCGCGCGACAAGGGTGAGGTGTATAGTCGTTACTTCACGTAGTTGCATTGCTCCCAGAGCCATTGTCGAGCTCGATTGTAGGGAATAAAGGCAAACAAAGTAGGAATGCCGATGACAATGAACCTCTCGACGCCGATCTGTGTAGTTTGCATAATTAACTCATTTAACAAACATAACTACGTTATTTTCATATACTACGAAGCTCACTACAGAAGAGGAAAAGAGAGCTCCTATGACGGCAATGCACAAAAGAGGAAGAGAGCTTCTGTCGGGTAGAAATGGGGATCGATTTAGGAAGACTTCAATTGTGTGGGAAGGAAGGGTGGGTGAGTGGGTGGTAGAAAATGGTTAAAGAGAGTGGGTACATATTTCAATTTTGAAGAATTTTGGATGCGTGGGGTTGCCGTGAGGTGGATATACAATGAACGGGTGGATTTGCGGGGTTGGGGTGGGATATACACCACACTTCTGATAAAAAAATATTAATACAAGTTAAGATGTAGGGTTAGTGGTAATTTTTTTTAATTAGATAACTTTAATTTTAGGTTTAGCTTTAAGGTAGTATTTATACATAATTAATTACATATGTCAATCCATACAGGGAATTAAATATTTTTCCACTACTAGCATCATTATTACCTTGTGGGGTGCTAATAAATTGCTCGGGGGTCAGAATTGTCTAACCAATAGGGTATACTGTACACCAAACATGCAATCAACGATTAACTAAATTAATATTCTGCACTTTATTCCCACACTTCCCACACATTTGACAATTTACTTCCCCCATTCTTTTGAAGTTCCTCAATCTCCAAACAGGCTAGATAAAAACGTTTTCTTATTTTAATATTTTTTTAAATTTTTAAATCAATATAATAATTATTTAATAATTAAAAATAAAAAAGAATAAAAAATCATGAAAAGTATTAAAAAAGTTCGACTAGACATGAAAAAAATAAAATAAGCGAGTGTAAAAGCATGAGACGGACGTTAAACTATATTCTCATCCAAACGTGTATTTCAAGTTTTAGTGTAACATGGTGATTTTTTCTATGTTTGATTGTGTATGATGTTAATTGAAATAGAGTATTTTAGGTTATAGGTGTTTGGAGATTCTTTTTGTTGCTTTTCCAAATACTAAAAGTTCAAAAAATAAAAAAAAAAACCTATTTCCTTTTCGCTTGTGTTTATGTGTGTTAGTTGGATATCCTTGTTAGTAGCTAAGGATTATATTTTATTTGGAACTATTTCGATTCATGAATTTCAAAATTATTTCCTTTTCGCTTGTGTGTATTATGTAAGTTGGATATCCTTGTTAGCAGCTAAGGATTATACTTTTATGTGGAACTGTTTTGATTCATGAATTTCAAAATTATTTCCTTTTCGCTTGTGTGTAAGTTCGATATCCTTGTTATTAGCTAAGGATTATACTTTATTTGGAATTGTTTCAATTCATGAATTTCAAAATTATTTCCTTTTCGCTTGTGTGTATGTGTGTAAGTTGGATATCCTTGTTAGTAGCTAAGGATTATATTTTATTTGGAACTGCTACAATTCATGATTTGTGAGTAAGTAAAACTACCCGTGTTTACTTTGTTAGTAATAATATTCCAAAAAGCACGTCTATGCGAATAAAACGCTTTGTCTTCACAGTAAGCACGAATAAAACGATCAAATGCTAAGGTGATCGCTTAATGCATAACATGCCTAAGCGTGTTTTATTAATTTTTTTTCATTTTTTATAAACTTTTATTTGACTTTAGTTTATTAACTTTTTTTGTTTATTTTTATAAAATATTTTTATTTGACTTTAGTTTCAAATTTTTAAATAACTTTATATGTACAAAAGTAAAAAATGATATTATTGGATAAAGATTTATATAACAATTTAAATTTATAATCATATCTATATCATGTAATTATTATTTTGAGACACGTTTTGTTGAAAGTTTCGAAAGCATGTGTGAAGTTCCTTTAAGTCTGTTGAATAGGATTCGTCTAGTTGAAAGTTGAAACTGTGAAAAATTAGTATAGCTTTGGCATTTCGAAAACTTTAAAATTGTATAATTAATTAATTGTAGAAACTATTAAGTAAATATAGTATTTTATAATTTTAGATATTTGGTATATATTATTTTAGTTATTAAATGATCTAGCCCCTGTTTGACAACTATTATTTTCAAAATCTTTTTTTTCTACATTTTCAACCATACAATCACATAATAAAATATTTTACATGTAAATTCAAAATTTTTATCTACATTTTAACCATAAATTCTTCTAAAAATTAGTATTCAAAACATTTTTTTTTTAAATAATGGTCACCAAACTGGGGCTTAATTATTAAGTATTCAAAATAATAATAAAAAATAAGTAAAGTTTTTTTCTTAGGCTTATAAAGTTTGAAGCTTGGCATCCACGTTAGCCACGCTTTACACTTTTTAGAACATTGATTAATATACTTATTCATGTGAGATTCTTATGACTATGAGCATGATAATCATGATTTTTAGGTAGGTTACACTAATAGAATAGGTTGATAAATTTTTGAACAAAGTTGTTAAAACAAAGATCACATATTGAAAATGCAATCACTTAACCAATTGAAAAGATAGTTTGTACATGAATGAGTCGGTGTTGGGAGATAATTAAATAAGTAATTCTGTGCATATAGAATATTCGTTTGGAGTGTTTTTGACTAATGATAGAATTTAGATATTGACTGTACACCACAAGTCTAATTGCAGTGTTTTTTAGTAGCTGTACTCACTTTTCTTTCAAAAACTCAAAAACACTTCATCTTTTAGTTCAGGAAAAATTACAGCAGCGATCCTTAATCTTTTCAATTTTTATAAACTTTATCATGACCTTCATTTTATACCAGCGAAGGATCCTAACCTTTCATAAATATGTAGATGGGCACCATTTGGACGAAAGCCGTCCAAAACACCATCAGTTGACCTGAAAAATTGAAAATGGGGTACTTTGACCATTTTAAGGAGTGGCAATTTCGTCCATACAATATTTTTCCTCGTTCATTATTCAAAATACTGTACATTTTCCTCAAAATAATTAAAACAAAGAATAAAAAAAATAAAAGGAATGTGAACTATTCATCTTCCCCACACCACACCACACAGCACCGCCCAACCCAAACCCACGATACCAAAACCAAATCTAATCCAACCCCCGCCTCCTCCCTCCATAGTGATCATTCGTCATCGCTAAAACCAAAACTAACCCAGCTCACTATATCAAAACCAAAATCAAATTCACCATCTGCAAATATGTTTCTTTTCTAGATTGATTATGCTTCATAAATTTTAGATATTAAGGAGAAAGAGTAGTAGAATATGAATATCACATATATTGTTGTTAAATATCTACGAAAGAAATCAGCTACTCTAATATCAATCATTTTGGACAACTTCCATCCAGATGGACCCCATGTGCATATTTATGAATAGTTAGGGATCTTTGCTGGCACAAAATAAAGGTTAGGTAAAGTCTGCAAAAATTGAAAAGGTTAAGGACCGTTCCTACAATTTTTTCTTTATTTTATGAATTTCTTTTTTTCATCTAATTATATATTTTTAAAATTACTACTTTTAAATCCCATATAATTCTACTAAACACTACCCTAAATAGATTCTCATCCCCTAAATATTGAATAATGCTATTCATAGTCATAACCGACCATAAATACGACCCATCGCCCCTAGATTTGGATTTGGTATTCAGGATTTCAATGGTAGTTCATTTGTGGATGTTATATTCGATTTATCGAGCGCTCTTATTCTGCATAGGAAAGTACTGTCTATTAGTGATTTGGAGGGGAAGAGGAAAAGTGGCAATAGTGGAAGAAGTATTCCAGGGCGAAGATGTGATGGAGGACAGAGGACACGGTTTGATTCATTTGTTGCTCTTCTTGAAAATATATTTGATTCGTTTGTTGTTCTTCTTGGAAATGTTGAATTTTGTGACCCAAATTTTGCTCTTCTTGTATTTTATAGGAAAAATATTATTTCTTTGTACCTCACATATTTTATTGGAACAATATTATTTCATTTATTCCACGTGATTTTTTTATCTTGTTTCCATCTTTGTGATATTTTTAGGCCTTATAAATAGTAGATTCTTCATTCATTTTAGTAGATTACAGAAGTTGATGAAAGTTGTATTTTCTCTCCATTGGTTGTCATTAATAAAATATTCGATTCCTCTGCCAATTTCATGTTTGCTTTCTTTTAAATCTTGTTCTTGTTTATTAGTTTATGCGATCTATACTTTATATCGTGCTATATCACCTCCTCGAATTCCTAAAAAGTGGTATCGGAGCCAAGGTTTAGCAATTTCGCAGAGCAATGATTTGATTGTTTGAGGTTTTTTGTTATCGATGGCTATTTTGAAGTATGATATTCTGTTGTTGGATCGCAGTACAAGATGTTCATTATGGCAAGTGAAGATGAGAGTTGTATTGGTGCAGATGGAGTTCGATGATATTTTGTTGGGATTTGATAGGATGCCCACAACTTGGACAACAGAGGAGAAGCAACGAAAGGATCGCAAGGCACTTTCGCAGATTCATCTTCATCTATAAAACAACATTCTTCAGGACATCTTGAAGGAAAAGATAGAAGCTGCATTGTGGTTGAAACTGGAGCAATTGTACATAACCAAAAGTCTGACCAGCAAATTNAACAGAGGAGAAGCAACGAAAGGATCGCAAGGCACTTTCGCAGATTCATCTTCATCTATAAAACAACATTCTTCAGGACATCTTGAAGGAAAAGATAGAAGCTGCATTGTGGTTGAAACTGGAGCAATTGTACATAACCAAAAGTCTGACCAGCAAATTGCATCTGAAGCAGAGGCTTTATTCTCATCGCATGGTAGAAAGCCAGTTACTGGAAGATCATCTAGTCATGTTTAAAGAGATTGTCGCTGATCTAGAGACGTTAGATGTAAAATATAATGAAGAGGACTTGACCTTAATCCAGTTATGCTTGCTGCCTGGTTCGTTTTCGTCGTTTAGGGACACGATTCTGTACAGTCTTTACACATTCACCATTGAAGACGTGTATGATACCTAATTCTCAAAGGAGGAGATGAAGCATCTAGTTGGAGCTGGTTCTGGAGATGAGGAAGCTCTTGTGGTTCATGATGATCGACAAAGGGGTAAGTCGAGGGTGGATTTCAGCAATAGGGTCTACTTTTACTACAAAAAGAAAGGACGCATAAAGAGGGATTGCGAAAAGTTACAGGTAAGAATAATTCAGCTACAAATCTTGGGAGGCAATCACATATTTCGGATGAGACCAACGTAGTTAAGGTCTATTTGGGTGGAATAGATGTTTTGACGGTTTTGACGTGGAATCCAAGCTTGATGAAGAGTGGATTTTGGATACAACTTGTGCATTTTATATAAGTCCCAATCGGGATTTGTTTGAATCATATGAAACTGTGACACTAGGTGCCATTGTTATGGGAAACAACTAATCTTGTGGATAGCTGGTATTGGGAGGGTCCGATTAAAGTTAGTGGATGGAACAATCAAAACACTTGGTCAGGTACGACATGTTCCAGACTTGAAGAAGAACATCATCTCCCTAAGTACCCTAGATTCGAGAGGGTATACATTCTCTGGAGCAGGTGGAGTCTTGAAGGTCCGAAAAGGTGTCCGTGTTGTATTAGAGGAATGGAGAAAGTCCCAGTTATATATCTTGCAAGGTTGGGCAGAATCAGTGAAAAGATATCAGCACAGGTTTGGTACCATAGTGGATATACAGTTTGGTACATAACCGTTGGGAGTTAGCTCTGAGTCTATTTTGGATAATACTATTCTGTCGAGTTTGGGGGATATGGGTAATTCCGTTTTGCCACCACAGTCTGCGGTTCCATTGTATTTAACGGCTAGGGAGAGACCCATTGGAAATAGGTACAGGGATGCTGATCTGGATGTGCATGCTTTTGGAGTTTTTGAAGGTGACGAGTCTAGCCAAGGGCATTCAGTTAAAGCATTTAGTATTGATTCTGCTACAAGGTTTGCTTCGAATCTATTTAGTAAACTTTGAATTCTTTGTGAATTTGGGAACACAGTGGTTGGATTCATTTATCCGTGTTGGATATGGTGGAAGAGGAAGAGTATTTTTCGTGTATTGGAGACGTTTGGTTTGGGATGAAGAGTTCAATTTGTTCGTTGTAGTCGGATTTCTTTTTCCAGTTGGAGAAATTTTGAAGCTTCATTTGTTGCATCAGAATTTGTGTCAATGTGGAGATTGTTGGATTTTGTGACCCAAATTAGGTGGAATATTTTGAAAAGATATTTCATTTATTTCACGTGTTTTATTGGAAAAATATTATTTCATTTATTTCACGTGTTTTATTGAAAAATATTATTTAATTTATTCCACGTGATTTTTTTTTATCTTCTAGGCCCTATAAATAGTAGACTTTTCATTCAATTTAATAGATTATAGAAGTTGCTGGAAGTTGTATTTTCTCTCCATTGATTGTCATTAATAAAATATTTGGTTCATCTGCCAATTTTTATTTGCTTTCTTTTAAATCTTGTTCTTGTTTATTAGTTTGTGTGATCTATACTTCATATCGCGCAACATCACCTTCTCGAATTCCTGACAAGTGGTATCAGAGCCAAGGTTCAGCAGTTCCGCAAAGCAATGATTTGATTGTTTGAGGTTTTTTGTTATCGATGGCTACCATGAATTATGATATTCCGTTGTTGGATAGCAGTACAAGATTTTCATTGTGGCAAGTGAAGATGAGAGCTATATTGGCGCAGATAGATTTGGATGATGCTTTGTTGGGATTTGATAGGATGCTCACAACTTAGACAATAGAGGAGAGGCAACTAAAGGATCACAAGGCACTTTCGCAGATTCATCTTCATCTATCTAACAACATTCTTCAGGACATCTTGAAGAAGAAGACAACAGCTGCATTGTGATTGAAACTGGAGCAAATGTGTATGACCAAAAGTCTGACCAGCAAATTGCATCTAAAGCAGAGGCTTTACTCTTATCGTATGGCAGAAGACCGATCGCTGGAAGATAATATGGCCGTGTTTAAGGAGATCATCGCTGATCTGGAGACGTTAGAGGTAAAATATAATGAAGATGACTTGACCTTAATCATGTTGTGCTGACTGCCTGGTTCACTTTTATTGTTTAGGGACACAATTTTGAACAGTCGTGACACACTCACCATTGAAGACGTGTATGATGCCTTATTCTCAAAGGAGAAGATGAAGCATCTGGTTAGAGCTGGTTCCAAAGATAAGGAAACTCTTGTGGTTCATGGTGATTGGCAAAGGGGCAAGTCGAGGGTGGATTTCAGCAATATGGTCTGCTTTTACCACAAGAAGAAAGGACACATCAAGAGGGATTGCGAGAAGTTGTTGGGTAAGAATAATTCAATTGCAAATCATTGGAGGCAATCATATATTTTGGACGAGACCAACGTAGTTAAGGACTATTTGGGTGGAGTAGATGTTTGAAGATTTCTGACGTGGAATCACAGGCTGATGAGGAGTGGATTTTATATACAACTTGTGCGTTTCATATGAATCTCAATCCAGATTTGTTTGAATCATATGAAATAGTGACACAAGATGTTGTTATAGGGAACAACGAATCTTGTCGGGTAGCTTGTATTAGGATAGTCAGATTAAAGTTGGTTGATGGAACAATCAGAACACTTGGCTAGGTTCAACATGTTCCAGACTTTAACAAAAACATCATCTCGCTGAGTACCCTGGATTTGAGAAGGTACACGTTCTCTGGAGCAGGTGGAGTCTTGAAGTATATATCTTGCAAGATTGGGCAAAATTAGTAAAAAGACATCAGCAAAGGTTTGGTACAGTATCGTTGGGAGTTGGCTCTGGGTCTATTTTGGAGAATACTAATATGTCGAGTTTGGGGGATATGGGTAATTCTGCTTTGCCACCACAGTCTGCGGTCTTATTGTATTCAACGACTAGAGGGAGACCCATGGGAGATAGGTACGGGGACGTTGATCTGGATGTGCATGGTTTTGGAGTTGTTGAAGGTGACGAGTCTAGACAAGGGCCTTCAATTAAAGCATTTAGTGTTGATTCTGCTACAGGGTGTGCTTCGACCATGTTTGGTAAATTTTGAATTCTTTGTGAATTTTGAGAACTTGGTGATTGGGTTTGATAAGTGCGTTTTTCTACAC